>WSTV01000109.1:49601-72139 GCA_019632285.1 Tulasnella sp. 332
ATGCCTTCACGATGATTTGACCCATCTGTTTTGTGGTCTGGTCCCCGAACACTTGCCGTGATTCTAGCCTCAAGCCAAGGCCCCACTCAGCGACAGCGCTAGACCCGATCTTCAGCAGAACTTGCCGGTCGTTGAACGAAATATGGGGAGCGCCAGCGATTTCGGCCATGGATCGAATTTGTTCGATAAACTCATCGTTGAGGTAGTCGAAGGTTTCGTCGGCCCCCACGGAACGTGAGCGCCACTCCATAAGCTGAAGCTGTCTGCAAGAAGGAAGGGGAAGCTGCACACGTGAGAGGATCCGGTTATAGGATCCCCAAGACATGTTCAGAAGCACAAAGGAGACAAGGTTAGGGAGATTGACCTTCTCGACAGGCAATCGCTCTTCTTCTGCCGAACTCTTCAACTCTAGGCATACAATCTTCAGTTCCTCCAACCTCTGAGATGACGAGACTAAACAGATGAGTTGCGGTAAAGAGGGTGCATAGGAGCCACTGATGGAGGTAAGAACGAGACTCCGCAAGTTTCCAAGCCGGCTGTGATTCCATGTCGTATAGACGCGTTCAAGGGACAAGGAGGTTAAACCCAGACCTTCGCCTAACTCGACAGGGCGCCTGTTTGTCGTGTCTGCAGAGGATGAAAACCCTCGTCCGACAAGTCGAAGATGCTGTAAAACTGGAGCATGAGACTTCAACCTGCTGAGGACCATTTGGGGCACATAACGCCCTTGGAGACTTCGCCATTGCTCCGATACACTAGCCACGGTGCGGGAATATGAATCTCCGAGATCTTCACCTGGATAGGAAGAGACATCCAGAAGCGCCCCATTTGACCAGTACAAACTCCATCGCAGATCGGTCTCGGACATATTGTCGTTCAAGCGAGACCACCACTGTGGGGTCGAGATAACTACCTGCTTCCAATACTTCGACACCCTCGCGAGAGGCCAGAGTATGGCATTGATGCTACCTTCGTGCATGACCATTTCCAAGATGCCACGGAAGAGCTCGATAGGGATTTTGTGGATCGGAAGGGACGAGTTTTGTTCATATTCGGCCATCCGCTGGTCTCTATACTCCGTCGCTTTCCGGTCATGTACTCGGCGTAGATCCGCTGATCTTGTGTCAGCCTCTCGAATGAGCGCTTGACAAGCTACTTTCACAAGCTCAGAAAGCCTGCCATTCGCGTTACGCTCGAAACCCACAGGATCTTTGATACTGTAACAAAGCAAAATGATGATAGTCAATATATATTAGAATTGGGCAAGTCATTGAGCATCTCAGCTCACTCCGTTATATAATCTCGATTTGCAGTCTTTACGCTTTCAATAAGCAAGGATAGCGCCCCCTGAACGACGGTCGGATCTGGTGGATTGAGATGGTGTGAAACGGTCTGTAATTACGTGGTTTAGATAGGATTTGATTGGCCGTAAATATGACCGTAGGACTCACGCTGCCTTCAATGCCGCTGAATTTCGAGGGGTGAAGCGCACCTCGCACTGGTACAACCACTTTCTGACGGGTATTAGTTGATGCAGCGGGCGACCAGCGGACTTCAAGGTCCATTCTCAGCTCCTCGTCGATAGACATACTGCCCATACGGTCCAGAGTGTTAGCGACGAGATCTAGATCCAACTCCTTGTTTATAGACATGCTTGCGAAGCCAAAGCCGCCACCACGGTTTGAGAGCGTCAAAAGCAGATGTAAGGCCTGGATTGCTGACACTATGAATTTGTGACTGATATAGACAGTATTGTTCGGCGGCACTGAAGGCTCACAAACGTATAATACCAGGTAGATTGTTTTGTTAAGACCGCGAGCTGCGAGAGAGCTATAGCGGTGGACCGGTTGGACTATGGTAGCGGGCGGTTAGGATTTAGATGAAGACTGGGTCAGGTACGGTTTTGCCACCAACAGGGCCCAGCTGGCATTGATGATATGTCGGTTCGCCGGATCCTGCTAGGGCCGCTGCAACGGTCTTTTGAGCCAACCTCGTATCAGCTGCCCCTCTGAGGATGAGGTCCGGAAAAATATCAAGTCCTCTGAATATGAAGTTGATTGGCCAATGTTCAAACCTCCAAAGAGCACAGATCATTCCCCTACTCTCGACGATGGGCTCATGTGTCCCTGTGTCAAATACTTGAGGATAAGCTGTTGGTTTTCCACCCCATTTCCCCGGTGAAGGACGAGCTCGGTTGTCGAGAGGAACCTTCCAAACAGGTCGTGTTGGAATTTCGGTGTGTGATGAGGGGTGACATGCTTCATATCCTTCACGGGAGTAACCCCGCCCTCCTTACATGTACGTGATCCTCCTAATTCCTCACTATCAACTTAATGGCGAAGAAAAACTCTCAAGAAGGGCATGTCAGCTCGACTGCCACCAATCCTCCACTCCCAATCCAGTGCTGGGATAATTGTTGGCTTTGACCGTGACACAAACAGGGAGGATGACTGACCACGCCCACCTTCTTGTGACTGCGAGGAGGTGCTTAGCCATGGATGCGATGGCACAGAAATCGCGCCATGCCACCAAATTGCCTCCGACTCGGCGGCTGGGTCTGGTGCTTGGTCATATGCTACGCCTGTTTAACGCAATATCAACTGTAGGCTCCCAAAGGTCATTCATGCTCTAAGTGGTCCCCCACTGGTCGGGTAGGTAGGCATGCCTCGTGTCTAGCAAAGTATGTCATCAGAGCGCTATGGAGGCAATGCTGACTATCGCCACCATTATAACCAGCTCACCCACGCGACCTTGTCATACCCTGTTAGCATATCCAAAGCTACATGACAGTCTTATAATACAGCCACCAATGTTTGCTCCATTTTCTCAGTGCGGCGCCTATCCCTCTCGTATCCACTCCACGCTTCCCCCTCCAGCAAGGGCCTCGGTCATCTGTCCCATCGTCTTTTCGTCCATTGCACTTCCATTCGAGACGATCACGTTAATCCCAGAATCACACCCATAGCCCTTCATGTCTTTCCTACGTTGCACAAAGTCGAGAATATCGCTCGGCGCATACCCTTTGCATCCCGCGAATTCGACGTATTGGAAATTTGGGTAGCCGTTTCTGTGCCCTGGTAAGCTGCCGTCCATGGATTCCAACTCCTCAATTGAAAGTTGTTCAAGAATCGGTAGGACGACATCGGTTAAAGAGCTCTTGAACTCGATTCGTTCGACGGCATTCAGGGCACGAAGCACCTCCTTTGCGTGCGCGATTGAATCAGCGCCGCTCCCTCCCATATCAGGCCCGCTCCCTCTCTTGAACGAAAGAGTGACAGGACGTGCGGAGAAGATATGTTGTAGGCTGTTGGATTGGAGTATGGCGACAGAGCCGCCGCCGATCACTCGCAGATGAAAAGCAGGAGTCGGGTCCGATCCTATCGTCACCTCTATGATCATCTCAATCAGCGTCGATTGTACGTGGATGTGCGCATCTGGATGTTCCGTGACACGCTGAAGCGACGGGAGGATAAACTCGGTCAACTTCTCAATGAGGAGTTGTGCGCGTTGGATCGTGATCTCGATGTGACTGCATGCCTGAGCCTGTAGACTTGAGAGGATCGTGGTAGTCATGAGGCGACTGGTAGACAACATGATGAGGTCTGTGAGATGATCGAGGTGAAGAACGGTTGGCTCTGCCGTGCTGGCTTTCTCTCCAGCGCGCTCGACCAGGTTCATCTCGAATCGCTGGAGTTTTGGGCACCGCTGTAAGATTTTCAGAGTTTCTGTAACGGTGGGGCCACCTTGAAGGATGCCGTGGAGCGACAGAGACGTGAGATTCGAGAGGACCTTTGAGTCCCATGGGATTGTGACACGACGCAACTCGAGCTGTTTCAATCGTGGCGGGGCCTCTCCTCCGAAGAGATTGGTGGGTGGTGTGCGAGAGAATGCGCCGTGGCTGAGTGCCAGTGCGAAGCGCTCTAAGAGTGGCGCTGAGTTGAGAGTTGCCAGAGCCGCGCACTTGTCGAGTGACGAAGATCCAAGCCAGACGTATCTCCATCTGGGTAAATGCCGAAGCATCTCCTGGAGGAAGCGATTTTCTCGACGTTCACTGCTAGAAAGCGCCCTTGAATACAGAAGGTATGTTGACACAGCGCAAGCATGGACGGTGATTCTTGAGAGTAGACTTACTCGTTTCCCTGTTCAGGCTCATCGGCTGAGCTTTCATTGTCCAAAGCCGCTATCTCACCATCACTGGTAAAGCAATTTATCTCTAGAGGGTAGTCTCCAGAGTTTGCTAGAGCTGTCTTTATGGTCCTCCAGCTGTGACGGTTGAAGATGAACGACCAGAGCCTGGGTGAGTCCCGGATTATGTTTCTCCAAGCCGAGCACACATGCATGAGGGTCTGCAGTATCATGTAGTAGTCTTGGAAAGACCTCCGAACGGCGAGGACAAAAATCTCCACCATATTCTCTGTAGGTAACGTAGCGATGGGCGACAATGGATCTAGTCGCGGGGTAGTGATATCCGGAGCAATAGCGAGATGCGATAGCTTTCCTGCCACTTCTGCCACTTCTCCGCGTAGAGGATCGGGTAGCGTCCTACCGTATACATTATCTGACATCGTCTGCTTGATGTCTTGTTCGTGATGATCTGAGGAATAATTGGGGGGTGTCAGACAGGGAGAAAAACGGCCATTTGTTTCACGTACATGCGGTAGAAGTGTTTACAAGAACAACGAGCACTCTTACGAAATGAAAGAGAGGTCGCAGCGTATCCTTTAGTAGCAAGACGTATATTCAAGAGGTCGAGAGGTAAGAGCTGGAAGCACAGTCACCGTTATGTCCGCAGCGCTCAGTCGATGGACCTGCCAACTACGCCGCAAAAGCTACGGACGACACCGATTGCCGCAATAGGTGCGTCAGCGTCTACCCTTAACAATATCTCATCTCATTCATCCCTCGCCATTCTATTGTATCGTCGACGGGTCCCCTGAGCAGCCTCCACGCGATGAAGCCCTCCAAGGTTCAGGATACCTCTCAGGTCCCTTCCTCCTTGACTAAATCCAACGGCGCGACATGCGTCATGTAAAATGGTATACTGTGTGGACCGAGGAGGCTGACATCACAGTAGGAAGTCCATCCACTCGCGCAAAATGGCGACCCTCAGCACAAGAGATTCACCGTGCCCTTCCGCTTCCCGAACTCGTCACAAAGCACTTGGAGAATCTACCCGTAAAGGAGCTCCTTTCTGCAGGTCTCATTTGTCGTACTTGGAGAGATGGCGCAATGGATATATTCCGGTCAACGCAACCAGTCAACTTTGAGATGCTCGCCTACAAGTTCGTTCCAAGGGACTTGAGAGAAGCTGGCCTCTGGCAATGGTACAATGTATGAACAAGCCTGCGAGAGGGGCACGTAGATGGTTCTTCTACTGACTTTTCTCCCTCTCAGCGCCATGATATTGCCAAGATGGTGCCACGAGCCAAGTGACAGGCATCCTTGGGAACGACTCGCAAAATCGCTTCAATCATGCCTCAGACAACAGGCAATTATCCATCGCTCTGAGCTACTCAGGACCTTGCTGATAAATTCGACGGGCCTGCACTCTCTCGTGTCTCGACTGCGACATCACGGCAAGAATGGACCATCGGGATCCTCGTCAGCTACCCGAACTCATTCATCTCTTTGCGCCCACCGTGAAGCATGTTTATGTCACCGTGGACTGCGGATCGGATGGGCTAGGCGCTGTCATGAGACGGCTCATAAAAGTTACCGGCAGTAGCATCAAGTCCATCCATTTGGCAAACGACCGCCCACTGAGGTCACATATCCCTCGTTTCGACGACCTTCATGCACTGCGCGCCTTCCGCCTCGAGAACTTCGATATTCTTATCATCACTCTAGCGACGATATTTCATAACCCTGAGTGGAACTAGGTCGATCGTTACTCGCGCCAATCGTGTCGTTTTCCAGTTCCTGGAAACATTCATAATTGCCATAAAGCAGCCAATGGACTTGGAGTACATTCTGGCAGCGATGGAGATGCCTGGTCTTCGTAGGTTCTCGGCACAGTTTTTGCCACAGTTGACGCACCCAGCTTTCGACTCTCTGCGGAAGAAGAGCCCGTTGTTGGAGGATATCAAGTTTAGCACACTTTATTATAGTCCAGAAGCTTGTATGTTTCAGTGCTCCGAACGCTCCATCGCCTCCGCTGTCTCGACTTTGCAGCCCGATACGGCATCGCCGACCCCATCGTGGAGATGCTAGCTCGAAACATACTAAACGTACAAGAGCTTCGACTCTGGCAGGATCCCTTAGAATTGGAACTGACTCATTACGGGCTGGTGGCCGTCGCGAGAGAGTGCACGAGCTTGAGAAAGCTCTCCCTCGTTGTGGATATCTCTCGCGCCACAACCGTAGATGATACAGGACAGGGCGTAGACTTCCCGGGCAGCGCGTCAGTTGAGCGTCTAGTCATCGGGTCGCCGTTTTTAACCCAAGGGTGAGATGTGTAGGCTGGAAAGCTACTCAGGCAGTGATTTCCTAACGCGGAAGAGTTGGCAATTGATAGTCTGGGAAATAGAGAAGGTGATATGGAGGCGGTTATTCGAGCATTCTATGACGACTGTGATTCCTGGTATCTTGTACACTGCTTTCCACTCGGAGTCCTTGGACTGAAGATGTTTGGATTTTATGAGACTAGGCATAGCTATTTGCTGAATACAAGTACTTTGATAGGCGGACTTCATCACGGCGAATGCCGATTATTGGAAGAGACTCTCGCTTGAAGGGCCTGAAAAAGAATAGAATAAAATAAAATAAAATAATCTGGCTGCGCGCCACTCTCTGTCTGCAGTTCGCGTCCGGTACAAAATTCAAGAAAGAATGCAAGGTGCGGATAACACTCACCAGATCCCAAAAGCCTGCAGATAAATATACCATTCTATTCTATATCTTATCCTGCCACAATGGATCCAGCCACAGTCGGTGGTAGTGCCCCAAATATGCCAAGTACAAAGAATCCCTGACAACGCAATAACTGGGTCGCACGGGGACTTTCGGCTGTGCAACTAACTATAACGACGACCGGGACCCTTATTTGTGACCACATAAGGCTCTGAACCTCTTTACACAAAGCTCTTTTGATAAGCGTTGTCACTTAAGATACAGGGAGCGACAGCCAGAACCAGGAGGATCTGGCGGTGTACCACTTCCGAAGCGGGAGTTTGTACCCGATTGACGTGACTCTATAGCAGTGTTCAGGAGTCAGACGTCCATACCTAGTCATTTCACTCACTGCCTCGACATCCTATCATTTGGTCGACGGATCGCGCTTGCATCCTGGATATCTCGCAATGAAGCCATCCAAGGTTTCAAATCCCTCCAAGGTCCTTACAACCTTATCCAAACACAAAGGTGAGATATGCCGTATACAAGATATGATGTGTGTACTGAAGAGACTTGATATTGCAACAGGAAGTCCATCCGCTCGCGCAAAATGGCAGCGCCCAACACAAAACGCCCATGTTGCCCTTCTGCTTTCGGAACTCGTTATGAGATATGTAGAGGATTTGTCCGTAAAGGAGGTCATGTCTGCGGGTCTCGTCTGTCATGCTTGGAGGGACGGTGCGATGGAGGTTTTCTGGTCAACGAAACCTGTCAACTTTGAGATGCTCGCGCATATATTTGCTCCGAGGGACTTGGGAGAAGCTGGCATCTGGCAGTGGTACAAGGTACGAGCCATCATGCGAGATGGGGATGTGAATGCTTCTTCTACTCACTATTCTCCACCATAGCACCACGATATCTCTAAGTCAATTTCACCAGCCAAGTGGCAGGCATTCTTGAGAACAACAAGAAAAATCACTTGGATCAGGCTCCAAACCACTGGCCCTTATCCATCGCTCCGAGCTATTCAACAGCTTGCCGAGAAATTTGGCGGACCTGTACTCCCTCGTGTCTCAAGCGTTGACATCACTGCGAGAATGTACTTTCCGGAGCCACGCCAATTACCCGAACTCGATCATCTCTTTGGACCCACCGTGAAACATGTTCATGTCACTGTGGGCTGTGGGTTGAATGGGCCTGGTGCGGTCATGAGGCGGCTGGTGAAGGTTTCAGGCAAGAGCATCGAGTCCATCCATTTTGTCAACGACTCCTCCTTACCGAGGCCCCATAATCCTCGTTTCCATGATCTTGGTGCACTACGCATCTTACACCTCGATGGCTTTCACATTCCGATCATCACGCTGGTGGCGATATCTCATCTCACCCACCTAACCCTGAGCGGAAACGGTTCGTTCGTTAATTCCACCAATCCTGTCGTTTTCCGAACCCTTGAGGCACTCGTGATTTCCACAAATCAGCCAGTCGACTTGGATTACGTCCTGGTAGCGATGGAGATGCCTCGTCTTTGTAGCTTCTCGGCGAAGGTCCAGCCGCAGCCGGTGCATAGGGGTTTAGACCACTTGTCAAAGAGGAGCCCGTTGTTGAAGGAGATCAAGCTCGGCACGCTAAATGAAAGCCTAGAAGCCTCGATCTTCCAGTCCATCCGCTGCTTCCGCCTCCTCCGCCGATTCGACTTTGCTGCCCGCTACGGCATCACCAACCAGATCGTGGAGACACTGGCTCGGAGCATACCGAATATACAAGAGCTTCGGGTCTGGCAGGACTCTCCGCAGTTGAAGATCACACATCGTGGGCTAAGGGCTATCGCAGAACACTGCGCGAGCTTGAGAAGTCTCTCCATCGTTGTAGATATTTCTCGTGCTACGGCAGTGGATGATCTGGAAAAGAGCGTTTGTTTTGCGGGAAATGCGTCTGTTAAGCATCTAGTGATCGAGTCACTGTTCTTAACCCCTGCGCAGGATGTGCAGGCTGGAAAGCTACTCAGACAGTGGTTTCCCGACGTGGAAGAGTTGATCATCAACCATCTGGGGAGTAGGGAAGATGACAAGGAGGCAATCATTGGTGCGTTCTTTGACAACTGTGCCCCATAGCTTAGTAGGATGTTGTACACTGCCTTTCCACTTGGGTTTCTCCAAAGTCAGAAGCGTCGGGGAACGTTAGCACGGAACCATGAGGCCTCCGATGATGCGTAGGTTATAGAACTCGATGACTCACGTGACTCATACGGCCATGATGGCAGAGACTTTCGCGCAGATGCGTGCTACGTAATCCAGACCGTCTAGGCTATATAGTTCTAGCTATGTACCTCCAACCATTTGAGGTTCTTGAAGGCGAAGTCCGGCAAGGTGGTCATACGGCGGTTTCGAAAGTGGACCCCAGTCAAGCGTGTATGCTGAGTCATTTTCACCGCTCACCATGCTGTTAAGTAGTCGACAGGTTGTGTACACAGACTTGACCTCTGGCAATGAAGACTTCTAAGGTCCCGAATTCCTCCAAAGTCGTTACCCCTTTGTCTAAACCCAAAGGTGAGGCGCGCTACGTACAAGATCTCGTGCGGACCAAGTTATAGCAATTTAACACCACACCAGGAATAGGAAGCTCGTCCATTCGCACAAAATGGCGACGTCCAGCACAGAAGGCACACCTTGCCCTTTTGCTTCCAGAACTCGTCATGAAATATGTAGAGGATTTGCCTGTGGAGGAGGTCTTGTCCACCGGTCTTGTTTGTCATGCTTGGAGGGATGGCGCAATGGAAATATTCTGGTCGACGAAGCCGGTGAATTTTGAGATGCTCGCCCATATACTTGCTCCGAGGGACTTGGGAAAAGCTGGCATCTGGCAGTGGTACAAGGTGTGAGCGATCAAAGTGGGGCGAGGGCTCTTCAGCTGACCTTGCACTCTCGTAGCGCCATGATATTGCCATGTTAGTGTCACCTAGCAAGTGGCAGGCGTTCATGAGAACAACTCGCAAAATCACTTGGATCAAGCTTCAAACCACTGGCCCATATCCATCGCTCCGAGCTATTCAACAGCTTGCAGAGAAATTCGGTGGTCCTGTCCTCCCCCGCGTCTCGAACGTGGACTTCACTGCGAGAATGGACTATCCGGACCCTCGCCAACTGCCCGAACTCCACAATCTCTTTGGGCCCACTGTGAAACATGTGTATTTGAACGTGGACTGTGGGTTGGATGGTCCGGACGCTGTTATTAGGCGGTTGATGAAGGTTTCAGGCAATAGCATCGAGTCCATCCATTTTGCTGCCGGTCATACACCGACCTCACGCACTCCTCGTTTCAGATACCTAGCTCATTTACGCGCTCTACACTTGGAGAACATTCAGGTTCCAATCTTGGCTCTTGCAGCGATACCTCACCTCAGCCACCTAACCCTGAGTGGAAGTAGTTCACTCGTCACGTCATGGGCAGACCACACCAACACCAATCGTTCCATGTTCAAATCCCTGGAGACATTCTTCATATCCGTCAGGCAGGAGGTCGACATATATCTCATCCTGGGAGCGATGGAGATGCCCCGTCTTCGCAGCTTCTCAGCGAGGTTTCTGCCGCAGTCGATGTATCAGGGTTTACATCATCTCGCAGAGAGGAGCCCGTTGTTGGAGGAGATCAAGCTCGAATCGTCTAATCGGAGCCCAAAGGCCTGGACCTTTCAATGCTTCAGCTCGTTTCGTCTCCTCCGTCGTCTCAGCTTTACAGTCGACCGCGGGATTACCGACCCCATCGTAGAAGCACTGGCTCGAAACGCACCGAGCATGGAAGAGCTTCACATTCAGCAAAACCCCATGCATTTGGAGATCACTCATCGCGGGTTGGTAGCCATCGCAAGACACTGCACGAGCCTGAGAAAGCTCTCAGTCTCTGTGGATATCTCGCATGCCACCGCGGTGGATGATTTGGAAAAAGGTGTAGGCATTGGGGGGAGCGCTTCTATAGAGCATCTGACCATCGAGTTGCTTGATTTTACCCATGGGCGGGCGGTGCTAGCTGGGAAGCTACTCGGGCGGTGGTTTCCTCATACGGGAAGGTTGGTCATCAATAATTTGGGAACTGGAGAAGACAATAAGGAGGCGGTGATTGAGGCATTTTATAATGACTGTACTTGTAGGATCTGTCAGAGAACGAATACTTGGTATTAGGAACAATACGGTAGCATTGATGAGTTTTTACCAGGACAGGCGCTGAAGAGAGTGAGCTGAACGCTAGAGAGAGCTCTAGGCTGAGAAGGGAGGATATACCTCCGCGATACGAATCAGCCGCTGAGGTACATTGGCACTCAAAGCGGGTGGTTCAGGAAGTCAAAATAGGCAATAAGTAACCGTGCGAGACCGAGGGTGTACCAATCGCGTTGGGTGGTATCACCGCATACTCTTTCCTGGTGGACCATACAAGATAAAGGTCATAGGCCCATTTCCTACAGTATTTTATAGATCGCCTTTCCACTCTGGCTCCCTATCGATTTGAAGTGTTATTGTTGGCTTACGTAATCATTGGCCGACGTGATTCTACCACATCATGGAATACAACGACTGTCTACCACATAAAGCGCACGATGCCCAAGTCCTCAGCGCCTCTCGTCGGCTCCCTCGCACCAAACAAAAACACTCCCACAGTGATGGCATTGATGAACGCGTACCAACAGAACTCGGCCCATTCGACCCACTCGCCTCGGGACGGATCCTTGGCCAGCTGAATACGAAGCAAGAGGAATGGAATGATGAAATACCGCGGTTCAAGGAGGGGCGTCGGGAGGAGCGTGATGATTGTGAAGAGCGGAATGATGAGGAGGTCGATTAAGGGGGAGGTCGGAGCTGCAAAGCGACAAGAAATGCGAATTTAAAAGTGAGAAGGGGTTGGGAAGGAAGCAAATGAAGGGGCTTACCAAGTCGAACCCACCACGTCCATCCGCATGCTAGGTATATGGGGCCGAGGAGATACGGTACGAATGGGTGCGCCATCATCACACGACGCCAGAAGTAGAACGTGTAATGGCGGTTGTCTGAGAGGAGGAAGGGGTGGTGCATCCTGTGGTCATTCAATCATTTGTTCAGAGAGACCGGCCTAAGCGAATGAGAAAGTTGCGACCCACGTGTACTTCCAGATGAAAAATTCGATTATTATGAGGAGACTGCAAGTGGCGACGACCCGTCTGATTTGGTGTGGTGAAATATGTTAGATTTATCAAAGATCTTAATGGAGTGGAACGAATGTGACGTACCTCCGAGTCCCAACCATCTTCCTCATCACCTCCTTCACCAATCCGAACGCGCCGTACTTTATTCCCGAGAACAAGGCCGGCCACGAGAATGCTGTGGCAAACGCGATGAAGTAGAAGAGCTGGGGGAAGTGCGTGGATGGTATGTGGTTTGATTTATCGCCTAGGGGATGTTTATTGAAATCAGTGGCGAATTATGTGCAAGTGAGGCAAGATATACCTAGAACGATCCCGCCATTCCATATGACGAAGCTGATGAAACCTGCAAGAGCGATGCCATATGGTAGGAAGGGTGTTAAGAGGCTCGGGATCTCCCACAAGTAGATCACGAAATGTAGTATCAAGTCAGCTGGAACGAGATGATGATATACAGGTCAGTACAGTGTACTTGGCTGTATCAAACGAGAGGTGTATACCTGGCATTGCTTGATCGGCTGGTCTTTCGATTATCTTCTTTTTATCCTCATCCCACGTGAGTGGAAGGAAATGTGGGTAGCTTCGAACAACGGGGAGGAGGTTCGCGTTCTTGAAGGCGCAGGTCGTGAAGGAAAGGAAGGCATAGCCGAGCCAAATGATATTGGTTTGGCGGAAGAACGTCGAGACGACCCCCATCTGCGAACACTGAGTGAGTCATCGTGCGCTTCACCATCTGTTTTTGGCTTGACGCACCGCAGCAGCCAACCAATGTTTCCCCTCCCTCGCTAAAAATATCGTTGCGATAACCCCAACGGCACTCCCGACATCTGTATAGTACAAAAATCCAAAGAACCAAAAGACTGGGAAGGTCGAGAGTACCAGAGCAAGTGTATCCGACGAGGAGTCGTCTGTTGCAAACTCAGGCGGGGGTGGGGGACTGACCGGGGGGCTTGGCGGTCGTAGCTTCCATACTTGTTTCACGCCAGTACAGTGCGGCGGTAGCTTGGGTGACGACGCCCGAGTGGATCGTAGGAGTAAGGCTATAAGGAGCGGAGTGATTTGAAGGAAGATGAGGTTGGTGAATCGGAGATTGGGTATGGTGCAAGCAAGGCGCAAGATTTGGTTCAAGCCGACGGACAAAGCGTATCTAGGGATGGAAAATAGGGTAAAATGGTGTTGTTAGTGATCCAAAGAGCAAGATTTATACATACAGCCCTGGCGGGGTGGTGATCTTTGGGTCCCATCTGCTCCATTCTCCTCGGCAGTAGGCCTGCGCTTGAGTAATATGAAAAGGTTCATCCTGATTCCAAGTTTAAAGGTCACATGTGCAAAGGTTACCTGGGCAAGTGTCTGAAACGTACCATATACACCTCTGGAAGCTTCTCGTTGACGAGACGGGCGGTGGCGATATTGACCGCAGTCCACACCGCGTAAAGACAGAGGGATCTTGGGGTGGAGAATACTGGCAGCATCTTAGAGTACTGAAGACTGTCCAAATACGGTTACACAGTGGCTTGGGTCCCTTGACCTGAAGCGGCGCAGATCGAAATATCAGGCTCGGGAACTCAAGCTGCGTGACAAGCTCAAACTCACCAGTCAAGAATAGAACACCTGGCTTCGCCTTAAGCAGCCAGAGAATTTGTGCCAGTAAGTGTCGGTATCGTAAACGTCCCAAGATCGCGGAATTGCTCAGCCTGATGAGATAGACGTGTAGCCTCACGTGACAGCCATCCAGTCTAGACTCGAACAAAACAGGGGAGCATTCATTCCAATCCACCAACGCCAGACCTTCGTCATGTCGCCCAACAAGGAGAACGCAAGGCGGACAGCGCGTATGTCTCTACCAGTCAAAGCGAGTCGGCCGGATATCGAGGATCTCAGTCCAAGGAGGAAAGCACGGAGGAGTCTCGTAAGTTGAGGTCGCTCTTCGTTTAGATCGCGAGTTCCTTGACTCTCTTTTGTGTTAGGCCCCTCGAAAGTCCATCCTGAAAGCAAGAGAAGATGTATCTACAGAGACAACGCAGAGCATCAACATTCACACTGAGATTTTGTCTAGAAGGGTCAGCTTCGCAGCTCACGCTCAAGTTCGGTGAGTACCACTCGTCAAGCATGAACTTCATCGCTTATTGCTTCTTTCAGACTGTACACCAAGGAGAGCAACCCAGATGGAACCTCGTCTCCTGCACCCGCAGTGCAACCTCAATTACCAGAGGGATCGGTCTCGAACCAAACATCAGCTCTCGCGCCGCGCAAGAGCTCATTGAAGAGTCGGCGACTTAGTGCCACGGCAAATAGGAACTCTGTTGGTGGTGATGGGGGAGGTAGGAATGGTAATACTGCAGGAGATTGGGAGGAAGGCGATTCGTCAATGATGGAGGATGATGACGACGGCGGGTTCCAGCCCCAGGTGTTTGTGGCTGGTCAACAATCTCCACAGTCCCAGGAGAGGGGCGGGGAGCAGCAGGAACAAGAAGAGGAGGGGGAAGAGGAAGAGGAAGAGGAAGAGGATGATGACGACGACATGGACGTGACGATGAACTATTCCAACCCTACTGGTCCGATGATTCACAAGAGAAAGTCCTCCGTCGCCGCACTCCGACAACGAGAACCGTCCCCAGCACCATCAGCAGCTACCGACGCGTCGGAAGCAATGGAGTTCACAGTTGTTTTAGACCAGCCACTCCCACTTTCTGAACGCGCATCCCAACGCGCATCCCTGGCGAACGACGCTTGGGCCGAACTGCAGGCGCTCCAAGGCCCACAAGCTGTAACCCAAGCCGAAGCCGAAGGAGAAGATATGGATGTTGAAGACGCCATGAAGAGGATGCTCGCTGCAAGGCCCGAATTAAGCAGGATACATGATGACGATGGGGCAGGCGAGGACTCAGATATGAGCATGGATGACGATTATGGTGCCAGAGGGACAGGTCATGCAGATGATGATGATGACAGGACGATGGACCTCACCTCGGTGTTAAAGACCAACTTTGCCACCCATCTCCAACATGAGGAGCCGCCTATCCTCTCAGACTCTCAGGACGATGACTTTGGAACAAATCCCTTCTTGGCAGACCTCCCAAATTCATCCAAAGCCACGCATTTCACTGCTACCACCTCGTTCACGCTTCCATCATCATCTGCCCCTACCAACCCCGAAGACTTCCTCTTCACACCGACACTCACCCCGGCAGAACAGCAAGAAGACGCGGCGTTCTCAATCACGGTTTTACCACTGCGCCTTTCTACAGCGTCAGCTCCTGCCGATGAGCAAGCTGGCGAAGAGGACCTCAGCCATCTGCGCCCAATCGAACCTCCACGAACCGCGTCTCAGTCACAACTCCTCTTCTCCGCTAGCACATCGAGCATCCCCGCCCCACCAACAGCTTCACCTAAACGCCCAAACGCCCCAGGACTCTCCGCCTCTGTAGCTGGACGACCAGCCGGCCCGTCATTGTTGCCATCGAGAATCCCATCTCCAACCAAACGGGCGGTCTCGATGGAGATCATCAACGCTGGAGCATCACCAGCGTTCCCTTTTCCAGCTCAAAAACGAAGTCCAAGGAAGAGCGTTGGTGCTGGGAGAGCGGGGAGTGAGCCACCACCATCGCCAGCGCCCTTACCAAACCTTTCATTCTCATTGTTTGCCACCCCGAACAAGGATAAAGGCTCTACGACTCCCAGTCGCTCTAAAACACCTTCGAGAGCGACAACGACTCCGACACGTCCCGCACCGTCACCAGCAACGAGGAAACGATCGGCACCGGTGGATGAGGATCCCTTCGCGTCCCCATCTAGAGCAGCCTCGCCCACGGCGTCGAAGAAACTGGCGGTCGGTTCAAGTCGAGCCGATCAGAGGGCCATATCAGTCGAGCCGACATCCTCGTCCGCTTCCTCGTCGTTGCTATCCGTCCCCGCTGCTCAGAGTCGGGAAACATCAGCCCCGCCTGCAATGGAAACGGAGGAAAAGGTTGATGGCGGGAGTATGCCACCACCGCAAGCTCGGCGAACAAGTTCGTTTGCACTAAGACGAGCGAACCGGCAGACGGGTGCTGGAAGACTGAGCGTGGTACCGGAGGAGAGTGGGGGAGAGAGTCTCGCGGAATCTAGGCTGTGCGGAGGACTTGGCGCGAGCATGAGGATGAGCGTCGGCCCCTCGTCGGGAAGTGCAGCAGTTGGTTATGGTCAAGCGACGGCCATTGTTGAGAGTGTGGCCTTCGGTCTGCCGATGGTGTCTACGCCTGAGGATGGTGAACGTGCAGGCCCTGTTACGGGCTCTGAGAGCGTCCCGCCCTCTGCGGAGAGCTTGCCTCTGCCCCGAGGTGGCACTGGCTTGGGCCTGGGCGCCAGTATGCGAAGAAGTGTGGGACCATCGCTGCGAGACGACATGCCCTCGAGAAGGAGAGAAAAATCTCCCGCCGATGCTGAGACTGAAGCAGCAGGTGGCAGCAGCCAAAGCGACGCAGCCTCATCTCAATTCGCAACAGACGTAAGTTTTCCTGTCCATTCTAACCCCGACGATCACTATCTAAATAATATCTCCGAATTGTATGCAATAGCGGATGTCACTCGATAGAGCGAAGGTTTCCGTCTCAGATTTTCTCGACATGGCCGGCATTCGCTTCCACGAGAACATGCCGGTGCAAAGGAGGCATACGATACGTCCTGATCCTACTATGCTGTTAGACGATGGGACAATCGTCCCGATTACGGACGAAGGTTAGTCTTGTCGCATTACAGCTTATCACCTCCCATTTTGACCTCAACAGTACCTACTAGGCTATGAATTCACTACAGCTGACTACTATAGGGCATTTGTGCTGGATCTCGGCCAAATCGATTTATTTGCATTCGTGAGCATCATTTTGTCGAAACCTGTCTGATGGTATCCGAATGATTGACTTTGATTTATCTTCCGTAGGTGACAAGTCAACTTAAAGATGAAATGGTCACCCTCAAAAGCCAACTAGCCTTGTTGGAGGAAGAGATCGAAGAAAACCCTCCTGATGCAGTCTTGGACTTCCTCGAAGCAGACGCCGAAATACGGCCCCAGATAGAGGCGGCGTTGAAGATGGCCAAGACCTATGCAAAACGCGTGGCGAGGCGATCATGGTACGAGTGGAAGTCTGTTTGGATTACAGACTCAATGCCACCAGTGGCAGATGAGATAGCGGATCTGGAGGTGAATAAGTTGCTCTTCCCTCCACCACTTGGGTCTGCACGAATGATCTGACGACGCGCTCCACAACAGCGCCACTTGGCTTGGACAAGAGAGTCCAGAGACAACTTGAAGGGCCCAGTTGAAGAGCTGCGACAAAAGCACATAGAATTGAAGGAGCAGCTTGAGAAGGAACGTGTTGTCGTTGCTGAGATCGAGGCTTGTGATCCTGAACAGCTCGATGGGCTGATGGCTGGGATCGCTGAGCAAAAGTGAGAACCATTGCTGTGTGACTGAGCGGTCTACGGAAGACTAACGGAGAAGTTCATCCAGCACAGCGATTGAGGGTTACAAGAATGACATTAAGCAAGCATCTGCAGAGGCAGAGCGGTACAATCTGCAACTGAAAGAACATCAGGCGGAGCTGTATCATGCTCAAGACACCATCGCACATTCCAAGAGAAGGGGAGAAATTCTGGGCACAACGAGGGAGGATGTCCTCAAATGCAAGGGTGCGGCTGAACTGTGCACTTCATCATGTTGACGACATCCTGAAATAGCCTTTGTTTAGCTTGGTTTGAGACCATTCAAGAGCTTCACGGTTGGAAGCTCATTAAGGCATCAGACGAGGTCCTGGAGATAGATCATCTGTCAACACAGATGCGGTTAACACTACCGCTCAAAGCATATCGCCCCGTTGAAAATCGTGGAATCTCATTCGTGCCGTCGGCCTTGGATGGCAGCGGAAACAAGTTGCAGCAGTTTCCCGCGCTTACTGGCGCCCTAAGTACCGCTGGGACCTCTTGTGCGAAGGAACATAACCTTGTGACACATCGGCAGGTGAGTCTGACCCCGTTTCAACGACGCTAGCATTAACGCTGCTATTGTAGATCGTGCAACACATCGACGTACTCTGCACTTCATTTGGTCTCGTTTTCAGAGAACTCCGACTCTTGTGGGTAAAGCATCCACTACAGGTCATCCTAACTCCCGATGGCTTGCTACACATCACAACGACACTCCTCATTCGACCAAAGGCCAAACCAAGCTTCAAAGCGAAAGTCTTGGTCGATTTTAGTCTGTCGCGCGAAGCGATGGGACACTGGCCGGCGCACATCTCGGCGACTAAAGTGGAGGCTGAGGTAGCTTATGGTCCCATCCAGTGAGCATATTCTTCAAATCGCCTACGAGCTTGAGGGCTGACCAGGGTATATATTCCGTTGCAGCCGAGGAGATATCATTTCCGTCATTCGTAACCGACTCACAACGGCTACTGTAGATCAGCACTACGGCATCCTCATGGACGCTTGTGGCGATGTTATTGCGAAATATGATTAGACTTTCTGTCCATTTTATCGAAGGATACACTTGTATTTCTATACGGCTGGCTCTATGTGGGTCGTGTTGTACATTACGCTTTCTGCACTCAACTATCTGTTGTCTAAAGATGAAGTCCTAGCCTACCAGAGTAGTTGATGTTCTTCCTACCAATGAGGTCAGTCAATAACGTAGGTGTTGATCTGAGAGACGGGCAGACGCGACTGAGATGTGGCCTGGTACCTGATGGACAGCTCGCCTCTTGGTTCACAAATCGTCTCCGTCACTCTCACACCAGAAGCCAACACTCGATCAACGTTATCAGGGCTCAACCTCACTGTTCTTATGACATGTGCTTAGGCTTCTGCCGAGGGGATCGTTTCGCATCCCCTATCGCGCGACTTACTCGCCTCCCCAAGTCATGTATTGCCCGAGCCATCTAATAGGCCAACACCGAAACTCATATCTGGGCCAAGAAGTGTTTTGTGTGTCGGTACTTGATTTGCTGGAAACGCGGAAGGCTACGCAACATAGAAGGGATTCCTCAACGGAAAATCCTCCGAGCTAAAAACCATGCGCCACCAAACGTAGAGAAAGGGGACAAGCTCTAAAGAGTGTGCTACCGCGCCAGAAGACAAATTTTTCCTGGGCGACCGGTGCCATAGTGATGAGTAAGAGTAACAACCACAAAATAACCATCAATATACAAAGCAAGACGCAGTCCAACTCAATACAAGCCGAAATATCGAATATAGAAACCTCATTAGGACCTTACACAATGATCGTGTTGCCAGTAATGATTAAAGTGTTTCTCCCCAAATCAAGCGGGATACAAAACTTTCTCTTCCCTCGAGGTCCCTCGAGCCGCCCATTACCCCTGATTCCGAACAAGCTGGTCCATAGATCTAGAAGGACCGAGCTTGACGGCAGGTCCTTGTCGATTGATGCCCCATCAGTGGCATCCTAGAGCCGTATGGTGCTGTCGGAATCGGATATGATGGTCGCATTGGGAATAATGGTTGAGTAAGTATCAGCTCTCGTATGGCCCGAAAGTATTTCTCCAAGAAGTGTTGCGGCCGTGGCATACGACTCGCGTAGGTCACCGCTGGTAGGATAAGCTATCACTGCTCTCAGCAGTGCCGCTGAAGTGGGTTGTAACTGGTCATGTCACCGCTGGCAGGACCATCCTCGCTGTCTTGAGAAGTGGCGGGCCAGCAGGATCCAACCGGGCTATGTCAGAGCTCGTAGGACTTGCAAACACCACGCAGAGTAGTGTCGCGGCGGAGGCTTCCAACTGAGCTATGTGATCGCTGATAGGGCTGGTCATCACCACCCTCAGCAGCGCCGCGACGGTGGGATCCGGCTGGGTTATGTCACGACTACTAGGGTTGGCCATCACTACTCTAAGTAGTTCCTCACCAATGGCTCCTAACAGCCCTTTGTCACCGCCAGTATAGCCTGCAACCACCCCAGTGACCAACATTTTGATGATGGCATCCAATCGCATACCATGTCCAGTATCTTGTGCTGAAGTTCCCTCAAGTGCGTCTTTAACGACCTTCAGCAGGCCAAAATTAATCGTAATGTCGCCTGTTGACGCCCCTCTGGACCGCACAGAGCCGATCACGCCCAAGAGGTTATAAGTGACGGTAGGGCTTATCAATATCTCTCTAACCACTGCCTCGAAGGAGAGATCCCACAGGTATAAGTGGATATTACTCGACCAGGACGAAAGGACCTTACTGTCGGGGGAGAGAGCGACACAGGTGACGCCTGTAGTGTAGCGAGTCTTGAGCTTTCTGACTGCTGCCCCGTTGGTAGAATCCCAAATGCATAGGGTACCATTGTACGATTCAGATATGACGGTCCCGCCGTCGGGAGACATAGTAACGGAGGTGATCCCTAGGCTATGGCCGTTGCTGATCTTTCCAACCCGTACACCACTTTCAACATCCCACAAACTTGACAGAGAGATTGATTCGGATACCACGGTCTTGCTATCCGGATGGATAGCAACGCAGGTGACACTATGGCCGGTCCAGATTGTTTTATTGGTTGCCCCGTTGGAGGAATACCACAGGCGGAGCGTGTGGTCTTCCGATTCAGATACTACAGTCTTGCCGGTGCGAGAGACTGCGATGCAAGTCACCTTGCCGGTATGGCCCATCATGACCTTGCCGACTGCTGCCCCTTCAGCGGCATTCCATAGACACAGGGTGTCATCTGGTGAATCGGAAATGATGGTCTTGCCGTCAGTGATGCGGGTGACCGCTTTGGTATGGCTGGTTATGAGCTCTCCCATGGCTGGTTTTTGGTGACATCCTATAGGCGTAGGGTGTGGTAGGGCGGCCCAGATACTACGGTCTTGCTGTCGGGAGAGATGGTGACGCCGGTGACGCTGCCAGCATGGCCAGTCAAGACTTCGCTAACCGCATTCCCACTAGTGGTATCCCAGTGTCGTACAGTGTCATCATTTGGCCCAGACACAACGGTATTGCCATCGGGGGAGATGGCAAGGCAGGTGACCTTTAGCTTGTGACCGGTCTTGAATTTTCTAAGTGACCCATTGGCAGCATCCCACAGACGTATGGCGCAATCATCCGATTCAGATACGACAGTCTTGCTATCAGGTGAGACGGTAATGCAAGTAAAGCGTCTGGTATGACCGGTCAAGACATCGTCAACCGCTTCTCCACCAGTGGCATTCCACATGCGTATGGCGCAATCGCTTGATCCCGAGAAGACGGCCTCGCGGTTGGAAGAGACTGCAACACAGGTAACCTCCTCGGTACGGCCGGCCATAGCCTCACCAATTGATGCTCCGCTAGTGGCGTGCCACAGTAGGAGGGTGCAGTTGTTTGATCCGGATACGATGCTCTTGCCGTCGGGAGTGACTGCGACGCAGATGACGCCTCCGTTATGACCTTTCATGACTCACCAACCGCCTCCCCACTAACAACATCCCAAAGTCGCAGGGTACCGTCGGATGATCCGGATATCACGGTCGTGCGGCCGGGAGAAATTGTAACGCATGTTACGCTTTTGGTATGGCCTGTCATGGCCTTGCCGACGGCTGCTCCGCTGGTGGAATCCCAAGGTCACAAGGTTCCGTCTTACGATCTTGAGACAATAGTCTTGCCATCGGGGGAGATAGCAGCACAAGTGATCTGGCCATCGTGCTTAGATGCCGTCCAGAGTAGTTGCGACCATGTCGTTGCACGTCCGCAGGCGACCCCCAGAACTCCTTCAGCCAAATTAGCATAAATCTGCGAGAGAGAAGAGTCTTTGATGGGGTGAATGCGAGAGCAGAGTGGTGATATGTAGTGAGCTCGCTCGACCAGACCCCGGAACTCTATGACGAAACGCCCCAGGCCCTGGAACAACGTAGCAGTTTGTTGTTGAGGGCAGTAAAGCACGACGACGCTCGTTTGATGTCCTGAGGACGTTGGGAGGAGTATCGGAGTGAAGAAGCGGAGCGCGTTTGTGATTGCGCGGAGGACCACTGGGCGAGCGATGATGATTGCAACGCCCGCCGGGTGGAGTAGTGCGGCCAGCCTGAGCACGATGAAAAGCATGATGCACTCCACCAGATATCTGAGGGGTCCCAGAGCTAGTAGTTATGATTGCGTAGTTGGGATTCGGAGTGGCTTGGCCTACAAAACGTAGAGTCAACAGACAGTTATTGAAGACATAAAATAATCGCGACGAGAGCCACGACTCTATCTTTGTCGCTATAGCGACTGACTCGCGAACTCTTCCCAGTAGATTCAGCCCCTCCAGCCAGAACAACAGTCTCATCTCAGCCAAATGCTCCATCAAGCCTGTTACGGCTGGGCTCCCCATCGGGACGTATGAGACATGCCCCGGAATATTAGTACACGCATACCGTAGTCCAAGCGACATACGGTCTCGAACCCGCCGTTTAAGGTCGTGGACTTCTGAATTCAGAAGCGAAGGATCGAGATCGTACATGTTCCGCCTTAGACCTTCTATCAGATCAAAGCACCCGATCTCAAGTCGCTCGTAGCATCGGGTGACGTTGATTGCGTAACGAGGATCGCATCGTGT
>WSTV01000011.1:0-19208 GCA_019632285.1 Tulasnella sp. 332
AAGCGTAGCTCTGACTTTCTGTGCGCGAGCTCCGAATACCAAGACTCGCGCCCTTAAAAGTCATTTCTCTACTTCGACACGTCTGACTCCCGCTATGTGTCAGCCCAGATTAGCCCTCTATTACTCGGAATCCTTGAATTGAAGCCAGTTTGATGCTGAACACGTACCCGGATCATTGAATATCTCACCTACCCAAATTGAGCAGCGTGAACCGCTGGCTACAGCATACACGCTTTTCACACTCTCACACTTTAGAACTCACCCGCCGATTCTATCTGGGACACAACGAGAATGGGAATATCTTTGATCCTGCGTTACGAGATGGGAGAGAGATTGAAGGCACTGGAACGTTCCCACATTCCCACCCGTTTCATCTCGACTTTATGTACCGCATTTATGGCTGGCCTAGATGTTCAGACCACAGCCGAGAAGAGAGCAGAAGGAGCCATTCAGGAGTTCATCGGCCAGTTTACATCCACTCGGCCTTATCACATGCAAGACATCCTTTCATGTCGGGATTCATTGGACTCGTCGCAAGTTTCGATTGCTAGTGACTTATAGAGCTTTTTGCATCTCGGCGATTGGATGGATCACTTGAGTAACTCCTGGCGACAAAGTATGCTTCTTGTCCACAGACCATTTGTGGTATCCTGGAAACAATGTCATACACTAGAAGATGCCGGGTACTTATGCCTGTGGTTGCTTTCCCTGTGGAGTGCTGCAGTTTCATCGGCCAGGGTGTTCCAAGCTGATCTAGCCGCTGCTCATGGTTGCTCCGACGCCGGACACGTCCTGCCCCCTTTCTTGCCTCCTCAGCGCTTGGCCTGGATCATATGTTACACGGGAAACTCAGGTCTAGGTCTTCATCCCCATTCACATCCCACCCTATTGTATCTAATCTACCTTTACCACCCCTTCCTCCGTTGCGCAAACCGCTTACCGCTTAACCCAATGGCATCTCCCGCATTGTGTTTATCTGGATGATGATCCCGATTTGAGGTGTCACCGTATGGAACAAGGATCTGGGTTGGTCCAGTGTGGGATGAGATGTGTAACTTACACAGTGTTTATTGACAGATGAAACCCGTCCGATCTCCTGGTAATGGTACAATTTGCATAGATAAAGACGGGAGAACCCTCGTCTGAGTAAAAGACACAGTCTAAGCCAGGAAAGATCAAGAAAAGAACGAAAAAAAAAATAAGGTAAAAACTATGAAGACAACCACCCCCACGTAAATCCATATATCCATTAACATTTCCTCAGAGCCACAGATCCCCGGGTGTCGGAGATTGCCACGTCAATCTTACTCTCATGCCATCCACACCGAGGGCCAGCCGAGCAAACCGGAAGCAAAGCAAGAATGCGAGCTTCTACTCGATGCGCCCCCTAATCCTCGAATCCTCACCCCACCTCTTCCAGAGCGCCGTTCTGAGTTCTGCGTCTTCCATCCAAGCGGGCGTCCACTTCCATCCACACCGCTCCCAGTACTTGCCACGGACCTCTGGCAATGCGGGCTCGGGTTGTGTAGCGAGGTAGATGGCGGTTGTAGCGCCTTGTTGAACCGAGATGCCCACAGTATCAAGGGCTGTTTGGGCCCATCGCGCCATCACGGGGTTGTATGCGATACCGGTAGGTCTCTGATAGATCCCAGTCTTTACGGCACCTGTGACAATCGAAATGGGGAAGAAAAGGAGATAAGTCAGAAGAGATGTCCGTGATGGGATCCGGTGTGACACGTGTGGCTTGACGTTGGAAAGGAGTGGAAGGGTTCGCGGTGGCAATACGCCTCGTGTTTACGAAGTTGAAGGAGAATTGATTTCGCAAGTTGGAACTCACCGGGATGGCATGCTGAGACTGAGACGTTCTTCCAGCGTTTTGATTCATTGAGCCGCGCTTGGAGTTCACGTGCGAAGACGACCTGGCCGGCTTTGCTTCGTCCAGATAGCGTCCATAGTTTCTCGAAATTCGTAGTCTCGCCCTCTTTGTAGCTGGCGAGGACGTCGTTGGAGTTGAGGTCTTCGGGGTCGAGTTTCTTAGAGCTGTACATGCCGGACGATGACATGAGGACGACGCGGGCGTCGGATGCCATAAAGCCGAGTTGGAAGAGTGGCACAATGAGGGCATAATGGGAGAGCATGTTGACCTGATAACATAGCTCGAAGCCGTCCTTCGTGGTCGACTTTGTGCTGATCGCAATCCCTAAGAGAAGGATGCAACGTTGTGAGTATTGCACGTTTGGAATATAGAAGAGAAGGGGTAGGTAGACAAAAGGAACAGGAAAACTGGGGAGGATTCTCACCTGCGTTGCTGACGAGAATGTCGATGCACTGCTGGTCCGCGTTCCTCTGACCCCATCTCCGAATGAAGTCTCGTTCGCTCGCAATGCTTGAAAAGTCGACTATCTCGATAAATACGCGGTCGTTGCCCGTCTCCTCGACGATGGCGTCTCGTGCAACCTTGGCCTTGGCTGCATCTCGACACAGGATGTAGACCTCGGCACCTTGACGTGCAAACTGGGTGGCAATCTCCAAACCGAGCCCAGTGTTGGCTCCAGTGACGATGACACGCTTGCCTGTTAGGTCAACGACGGGGACGACGATGTCTGGGTAGATACGGGTGCCAATGATGTCGAAGAAGCCCTTGGAAGTAGAGGCGAGAGAGCGGAGAGTATCCATATTGCAATTCGGGCTAGACTGGACTGAGGAGGCGAATGGGGGTGATTTGTGTTTGCTAGATGTGCGATTGTAGGTACCACCGGCTCCTCTGCCCCGTCTTATATAGTCTGGCGGGATTGTTATTGTGGATGAGTTTGGTAGGGGTGCAGCGACCCCAGAACGCCGGAGCCTGGGCTTTTTAGGGTGCGGGTGTACCGTGTCAGCGGACGGGAATTCAATTTCGGCATCGCCATAGTTTGGCGCTGACCTTGGACATTCTATTCCGATTCCACAATCGACTGGAGAACGCCACCGGCACGCTTTTCGAGCTCAAATGATCTCTTCTCGTCGACGACCATCTGGCCTGTACTCGAGGATCACAACTGTCAATCTCTTTAGATTCTTCTGGGTGTGCATCTTCATCTGGTGTGAAGTTGGCTCGTTCTTCTGGAGCTTGAGCGACTGCCGATGGCCTGATAGACAGTTCAAAAAGGTGAGGCGAGTATTGAGGAGAAGCTATCGCTGGCGTCAAACTAAAGGTATATATCTGCTTTTGTCCCTTAGATTGACAGGCAAGCCAGCCCAGGACATGTCATGATCATCGCCGACCCACACTACCGAGCGTCGACAATATACAACCGGAGTACATCCTGGAAGACGCGTTTCGTGGATTTCGTCCTCGAACTCAACCTACGCAAAAGCTGGAATGCCGCATCGCGTCTCAGTCCACATATTGTCATCATGCTGGGAGACATGCTCGAACATGGACGAACAGTCATGACAGATGACCAGTGAGTTCTTGATCCATTTTTCTAAACAGCTGCTGCAGGTCTTGCCAGACGTGGATGACAGGCCCAGCTTGAAGCCAGGGAACTCGGGCTTTTACCAAATGGCTACAGGGGTGACGACGCCTTTGATGTCCTGATTTGCGTTGTCGTTCCTAAGTGCTGGCTACTCCATCAACTTGGCCTCTTTCGCCAATACCGCGGATTTCGATCATGCAGGACTAACTCTGCTTTCTGAATCATCTACAGGTACGACGAATATCATCAGCGGTTCAGCGAGACGTTCAAAATAGAAGATTATGTGCAGCGATATTACGCAACTGGGAACCATGATGTAGGGTGAGCCGGGCTTCCCTTCGAATTTTATTCAGATTTTCCCCCAGCGTTCTTTGCTGCGTGTTCGAACCCCGTTGACCCCCTGACCTTAGCCTAGGTTCGCATCGCTCGTTCTCGGGTCAAGCCCGTCGACGCTTCCGACAACGATTCGGCCCGGAACAACAAGTCGTGGATTTCGGGAACCATTCCTTCGTGTTTATTGACGCGCCGGCGCTGGTGGACGAAGATTATCGTCGTCACGCAGCTGAGATCGACTTTGACAGTTGGCAGGGCGCCAAAGCTGGTCCGATCTCGTTCGTCAAAGCAGTCAAGAATAGTGTGTCTGTTGATCAATCGCAATGCCTGTTTTGGGAAGATGCTGATTCTGTTTTTATTTTCATTTTGCCTACGCCCAACCCTCCAGATCCCCCACCCCCAAATAAGCCCACAATTCTTATATCCCATATACCTCTAGCGAGGCGAGAGACAGCATCGTGCGGTCCTCTTCGTGAGGACACCAAGGGCATTCGGCGGGGTGCGGGCTACGGATTCCAGAATCTTCTTGGAAGAGAGACGACGCACTTCGTCCTGCAGAGCCTCAAGCCAACTCTCGTGATCAGCGGCGACGATCACGACTACTGCGAGCACACTCATCGAGACGGTCAAGGTCCCGACATCCGCGAAGTCACCGTCCGTTCGTTCTCCATGGGCATTGGCGTGAAACAACCCGGCTTTCTGCTCTTATCTCTGTATACCCCAGACACGCCAAACGCAACTCCCACTCGGAGCGAGCAGGCTTGCCTCCTTCCTGATCAATTCCGGGTATACACCTTCGTCTACATCCCTTTCTTCTTCCTCACCGTCATCTACATCACCTATATCAACTTCAGCGCAACGTTCCCGACGTCGTCGCGAATCACCAACAACAACGGCTCCAGACGGGCCTTCACACCACTCAGACTGTCATCGAACACCCACACCCCCGAAGGGATCCCGTCGACTCCGAACCACCTCATGGTCCGCAAGTCCGCATCAACGATGAACGTCAGCGACACGCTCACACCGAGATCTCGGCCCAGCTCGCCCATGCTCAGCCCACGGATCTTGTACGATGACAACGACATTCCCCAGGCTCAAACCTCGGGCGGCTTCCCTTTCCCCGCTTCACCGCTATTACCCTCTCTCATGCCGTTGACGGGCGAGCCGGAGAAGTTGGATATCGAAGGCTCTACGTCGAGCCCTTCCTTGAGGCCATCAACACTGAGGTCCTCATCTGTGGGGAAGAAGTGGGATCGGGATAATGCATCTTATGGAGATGGTTGGAAGGGTATATTATTACATGCGCTTGATGGGTTTTTGAGCATCATCGGGACGATTCTGAGTAACCGCAGCTTCCATCCTAGTGCTAACCGACGACTGTCCACGAAGGGGATACATTGGCGGATATTGAGGGATATCTTACATACGGCTTGGCCACCATTGTTGCTCCTTGCGTTTATTTGGTGGCGGTTGCTTTCATGGTGATCCGGACACTATTGTAATCCAGAGTTGATTAGGAAGATGTCTCATCAGTATGTGGCCCCGTTCTCTTATCGATGTTAAATTCAGTGTATCCTTTATTTCTAGTATGTTATCTATAGACACCTCATTTTTTCTGTTTCAATCCGAGCCGGCTTGCCATGATCAAGACTTGAAGCTCCCTGAAGCGAGAACAAGGGGTGGAGCATGCATCAGATAGGCACAATGGGGGCGTCGCCGATGACACCTTGCTTGCGCATACACATCATTCCTCACCTTAAATATCATGGGTTGCGGAGGTTTATTTCCCAGGAAGTCTCACATCGTGGCGATGATCTGGCTGATCGGCGCTTGACTATCTAAGGAGGGGCCGTCGTAATCACCTCGATTATACGTTCCGAAGCAACGGATGGGTTGACAGCCACCTATCGAAGGCACCATTCTGGGACTAGACTCTGGTTTCGCGGGACGCAAAGAATCACGGCCATCCGTGAGGTATGAGGATCCTGTTACCAGTTTTGCCAACAATCACCAAGCTCTATAAGCGGACCGCCTGCGGGTCAAGATATGAAGGTGCTTACCGTTTCCGGATTGGATTGACCCAGCTCTTCCCGATATGCTCATTTGTAGGTTCAGTACATGCCTTTATCGCGTTCTACCCAGGCGACCCGTTGGCAAGATCAGGTTGGCTCGCTCGAGGTCAAAACGCATGGAAGAATATGGCCTTAAGCGCAGCCCCAAGGTAGGGTTCAGCGATGAGTCGCAGAACGTTTTGGGGTTCGTGGGCGCCACCTGGGTCAACATGCCAACGATATTTTGACGTCAGGAACTGGGTGCTCAGGGATAGAGGAAAATATAAAGCCGCCGCAGCCCCAGATATTCGGTGCTGATCTGCTTTGTTTCAATTTACACTTACAGCCCTGGTTCTAATAGATTCAGCGATGTTCACATCTTTTTGAGTAGTAGTTCGCCTTTGTCCACACTTTGTTTGAGTGGCATAAACTCGAAACACCATGCTACGAAAACTTGCCGCTACTTCCCCAGCTTGGTATCCCCACGCTTTCCCACTCAGACTATTGCGTCTTACATCAGGCTCAATAAGGCATGCATCTGGTAGAGGCAAGAGCAAGTCCTCCAAAGAATGGCTCAGTCGACAAAGCCGTGACCCCTTCGTCAAGCAGCGAAATGCCGGAGAAGGCGGGCCCATCGCTGGATATCGCGCTCGCTCCGCCTTTAAACTCCTGGAAATGAGCGATCGGTTTAACTACCTCATGCACGGGGCAAAAGTGGTCGTGGATCTCGGCGCGGCGCCGGGAGGGTGGTCGCAGGTTGTGGCGAAGAAGATGAATTTGCGGGAAGCAAAGCGCCAGTCAATGATCGAGCACGAAGGATTTGAATCTGCGGTAGCTGAAGGGGCAGATGTATCTCGGGATGAGCAGTCGGATATCCCTGAGGCGCACGAGGATGGATCCGACGTGATTCCCAGCATTGGGGGGTTACGACGTCGAACAGTCATCGCTGTTGACTTGCTTCCTATCAGTCCGATCCCAGGTGTTAATATCATTCAAGGGGACTTTCTGTCTCCCAAAACTCAGGACCAAATCTCTGCGTTGATACCTGCCAAGTGGATGGTTGATATCGTTCTCTCTGATATGTCTCCCAGTATCAGCGGGAACCGACTGCGAGACGTGGATCAATCGCTTGAACTTTGCACGGCCGCTTTTATGTTCTCTAAAGACTGGCTAGTCTCCTCCAGAGATACCGGAAGGTCTCACAGCGGTGTTCTGGTGTATGTCCCGTTCTCGCTCTCTGCCTCTCACTCTGCTGTCGCACTTATGATTCCCGTTTCGCTAGAATGAAATACTTCGACCACCCAGAGCTCCAAGCATTCCGTAAGGAGCAGCTTGAGAGGTCATTTCACTTCGTCCAGAACGTTAAACCAACAGCGAGCAGAAGCGAATCCAGTGAGGCGTACTGGGTTTGCTCCGGCTTCCGGAGAATTGGATTCTAATATTAGTGTTCAATGAACGTTAGGTGGATGTAGTTGTGCGTACATGAGTGGTGGACTTGCAATTCGATACATGAAAAGGATACATGTGGGATATGAGGAATACGAAAGAAAGACATAAGGTTATGTTTCCAATGACCCAGGAAGAATACGGATAGAAAAGTGTACCAGACAGTGATCAGAGTGCGAGTCGAAGGTGGACATATCGAAATGAAAGTCGAAAAAAGATTATTCTGTCATCAAACCACTGAACATGCTAAGTGCCTGCATCAACGCTCCTGGATCGACCTTGGTCGCCTGCTCCAATGCTGCGAGAACCCCGTGATACCCTCCTACTTGCTTCAGGTAGAGCGATGCTAGTGCGTTTTGGATTCGCACAGATAGAGAGTCGATCAAGAGGAGCAGATCCGCGTCTGTTGCCGTCTCCGGTATCGCTGGTAACAACATGTCAACGTTTGCGTACATGAAGACGGAGTGATCGATCTCCTCCGCGCCGCTTCCCGTTGATACGGCAGAGTGGTTCCGATAGAGCATAGACACTGGCCTGAAGACGCGCTCCGACGCAAGGGCTTCAATACGAATGGCGAGTGTGGCTAACGTTCGGACTTGCTCCACACTGAATTGGACTCTAGAGCCGGGAGCAAGCTGTTCTGGTGCTGCTGGTTCGCCGATGTACTGGAGTCTTCCTACCAACTCCTTGGGATAGACGGATGACAACAACTCCGGTACCTCCAAGCCCTTCAGGCGAGACGCCCCCAACCGCTTGATGACGACACCCATTCGCCTAATAGCTTCGATCGTGTTTGCAGCTTCACCTGGGATAGGCGCATCGTCGACACTCATCAGGATGCCCCTTTCTTCATTCATAGGGATCATCCTAGTGATCTCTTCAACGACATCATTAGAGATGTTGATCTGTCCACCGTTGGCACTGCTGGTGATCCTTGCCGCGCGGTTGACCATCGTCCCAAAGTAGTCCATGCGGCCCGTCACGGGATCTTCCTCGCAGTTGGGCGCACCCCAGTGAATCCCCATTCGCAATGAAAGCCCGCGGGCAATGGTCACCCCATTCTCGTCTCGAACCACCTTCCCATCCTCTGACTCTAAGATCCAGAGCGGCCACTGCTCCTTCAGGAGCAGAACCTGGACGTTGAAAGCCCACAGCAGAGCCGCCGCTATCGTCGGGAATGAGACCATGAACGCGTCGCCTTCGGTTTTGACCTCGTATCCACCTATAAGTCGAAGCTGGCGACGAAGCAGGGAGTTATGCAGCTTCATGGCGGCCGGCATGCCTGGATTCTTTTCCCAGAGGCTTGTCGAATTGATGATGTCGGTGAAGACAAGTGCGACGTGACCAACTGGTGGCGGGACTTCGGTCTGAAGACGAGCAAGTGTTCTGTCGCCAACGACAACGTCATTGCGCCTGGGTGCCATCCTCTTGATTTCGCTTTCCAAAAGATCCATCGACGGCTGGCGGATTTGTGGTTTGAAGAGGTCTCCGATGGAGACGATCATGATCATCGTGCTCCCGGTCGCCCCATAGCTCATCGCGTAGTCCCGCAACCGCTGGGCGGCTATCATGGGATCATCTATGCTCAGACGTGCGATATCAACTGCAGTTTGCGATGAGACATGGTCCCAAAGGCCACGATTGCCGATGATGACAAACTCGTCCTGGTCTGTTATAGGTACCGCGGTTACGTCTGGGCGAGCGTTGACGGCTGGAAGTAGATGATAGACACCGAATGATCGCGAGATGTCAAGTTCGTCATTGACGGTACCTTTCGGTGAGACCCATCCTTCCGCTGTGCGTATACGAGCCGTTTCGTTTCGATCGAATGGGTCGTGATTCGCGGAAAGCTGTGTAGGATTCGCGTGCTTTCTGGCCACCACAGCGCCAATGCTCCCAGTATTCGCCACGTACATCATCCTGTTGCCAGGCTCATCGACAACATATAACACGAGTCCTGACGCTGCGCTTCTCATCTCTACCGTAGCTGCGCCAACAGCAGCGCTGTGGTGACCGGACATTTTTCGTGGGAGGTTCCCTTCTGGCGGCTTCAGAGACTGGTAGAAGTCTTTATTGAGAGCTAAGAAGGCCCGTCGCAATGCGTCAGGGACCCCTTCACCGAACTCGGGCTTCAGGGCATCCAGAGCGGAGTCGAATGTGTTGGTGAAATGCGTCTGGAGGAAGCACGTGAGTCGATTGCTAATAGCACGGTTGCTGTTCTGTATTGGGACATGTCGACCGAACATGCCGAAGATGGCTTCGTTGTTCCGGCCGCGGAATGAAGGGACCACTAAGTCGAACATGGAGAGTTTGAGACCCGCGCTCCCGCCCACAGTATCGAACCATCCAAGCGTATCAGCGATCCCATATGCCATTCCATTGACGTCCGATGGAGATGTCCGAACACGACGCTCTTCACTCCCATCAGGGATTGAGGGGTTGACACTTAAAGTCACGTCCATAAGACCTAAGAGCCGCAGCTGCGACAGCTCCGAGAAGTCGGTGAGGTGGTTTGTCGCATTCTTGATCTCGAGACGCTTATTTCCGGAGAGATTGAGGTATCGCAGCTCCCGATTGAAGTTCCTGTCACCAGGATAGCGCCGTAAGTGACTGCTAAGAACCCGTGGCATTCGCTTAGTACTCACCAGTTCCAGTCAAACTGCCAGTTCGTAACATTGTATTTCAGCATGTTGTTCCCCACATCCAAACACTCCAACGTCTTGACTTTGGTTAACTCTGTCGGTAATGTCTGTAGCTTGTTGACGTCGAGGAACAACACCCTTAGATGCTGCAGCCGGTAGAGATCCTCGCCAGGTAGACTAGTGAGCTTGTTGCCGCTGAGATACAGCTCTCGCAAACCAGCGAACATCTGCAATCGGAAAGGTGGAAGTTCGTAGATGTCGTTGAATGACAAGTTGAGTACTTTCAAATTCCTCATGGGAGTGAGCGTGTGAAAGAGTATCTCATCTGATAACCGATTGTCTGCCAAGTAGAGTGTCTCCAGGCAGATGGAGAGCGGTGGCATCGATCGGCCAAGCGCGGATACGGTGGATAGCTTTCGATCCGTATCTCCGACTGGCACCTCATCCAAAGGATCTTGCCAAGTCCCGATCAGGTTCGAGCTTGCATTGAAGTTGATGAGCGACTGGCATTTCCAGATGGTTGCGGGGACGATTTTGACGTTGTTGTTGTGTATCTGGAGCGATTCGAGTTTGGTGAGGCATCCGATATCGGTTGGTAAGATGCTGAGGTGATTATTCGATCCCGAAAGAAGCTTGAGCTCGGGGAGATGGCAGACGGCGTCAGGGATGGCTCGGATCGTATTATGGTCGAACTTGAGAGTCACCAGTTTGCGTAGATGTGACATTGAGCTGTCGTCTAGTGCTGAGAGCATACATTTTGATAAGTCCAGCAGCTCTAACGGATACGGCTCCTCGTCTTCCCCCGGCGCCTGCACGACGAACGATGTCAGCCTCTCATTGCCTGAGATGCATAGACGCTTGATCTTCGACCCTGGCACAAGCTCGACGTTATGCAGCAGGTTGTTCTCCGCCCTCAGGACCTCGAGCGCTTTACATCGAATCACGGGAGAGAGGTCTGTCAACAAGTTTCGCCTACAATCAAACTCTTGTAGATGCGCCATGTTCGCGATCTCCAGCGGTATTGACTCGATCCGGTTACCAACAATGACGAGCCGCTCTAAGTGAACCAAGTGCCCCAGCTCCGGAGGGAACATCGATATCATATTGAACGACACATCCAAGTCGACGATGCCTTTCAGTTTGCAGAGAACTGGGGGGATGGCTTCGAACTTGTTGTTGGAGATGTTGAGGAATTTGAGCGACTTCATCTGTGCGAATGTGTGAGGAAGCGTGGCGAGTCGGTTGTTCTGCGCTTGGATATTCTTCAGACCCGTGATCTTTTGTAGATCGGCTTCGTCGAGAGTGACCATCCGGTTACACGATATGTCTAGCTCGTGCAAGGTAGTGATGTGCTTTACTCGCGAAGGAACCTGCTTCATCGCTGCATGTGAGAGACGGAGGTCCCGGAGCATAGTGCAGGAAGCGATGAAATCTAGCGGGATGTCGATATGAGGGTTCTTCGAGAGATTGAGGACGACGATGGTGGAAGCATGACGATGAAGGGCGATAGGTATAGTAAGGAGTCCTCTCCCTGTGAGGTCGATGTGCTCCAAGGAAGTCGAGGTACTGAAGACATCATCCTCGCCAGATGCTTGCGCGGCGGTGAGATTGGCATCGCGAAAGACATAACGAAGCAGGAAGGTGAGGTCGTCCCCTCCAAGCTGCTCCAAGTTGTCCGTATCATCGTAGCCAGCTTGTTCCAGCCGTCGGCGAAGGATGCTCACAGGGCGCTCGAGTACTCCAAGGACACGCTCTAACGGGTTCATTTTCAGATTGTATTCATCAAACTGTCAAACAATAGACCTCTCACCTCTCCCGCGTTCTCGAACGTGCAATTTGAAATGTTGTCCTGGAAGGAGTAACTTCTTCCGCAAGACGTGAGATAAGTCATGGGCAGTCGTTGTCGTTGGGCACTCCACGATATGGTACGTGCCGTCCATGCGATACACTCGAAGATGAAACTGAAACTCGCGCTAACGCATCAATTCCACATGATTCAAGGGAAGTCGATGCTGGAATATTAGACTCACTGAAGCCAGTGCCGTTCTTGAAGTTCCGGCGGCGCTTAGTGCATCACTGGGCCTCCTTAATGTATCCTCACTCTCGCGCACGCTCTCCTTCCTTAAACTCCCGAAAGATGGCATGCCGTGCATGCCTTGGGACGAGCCGGGCAATGGAGGGTAGGCGTCGGACTTGTTTCTCGACCTGCTCGGATAACTCATCCCAAACTGCCCACCAGGCGCCGATATGATGGCTGGAGCATGTAGTGCGTTCAAGGTGCCATTGCGCCCCTTCCCTTGACTGGCGATCGAGCTTCCAGGTGCTCCGATCGCGTTAGACTGTGGACCAACGCCGATGAGATCATGACTATCGGCTTCAGATATGGAGGGGAAGTGTTGAGGCCTATCGCCTCCCTTCCCATCCATCCCGCCACCGTCCATATCCTCATCACTATCATAGTCTTCCGTCTCCGGCCCAACTTTATCCACATCCCACGACTCTGGTGCCTTCCACGCGGGATCCTTTGACCCATCCTCTGAAGGACCTGTTACTGTTGCGGGTGACGCAAGGGCCGGGAAAATAGCATGCTTGGGGCTCAGATCGACGGATGCATGCGGGGATTTTCGTCTGTGCGGTCCTACCGATAGCGGAGATCCGGTGGATGAGGTAGAACGAGAGTGCGTCATATGTCCCGGGCGTTTGTGCTGGCCATTCGCTGTAGAGAATCCTCTCGACGGAGTTGTATGTGATGGACCAGACGCCCATGGGTCCGTGAACGCCGTTAGCGGACTTGGGCTGGACATCAAGTGACCGCCTTCGCTCGTACTGGGTCTGCTACCCACTCCGTGAGGATCAATGTCCCAGTGCATGAAGCTGTCATTGCCATCCTTGGTGGATCCAAAGTTCGCAGCGGTCTTGAGCTCGGAAATGGAGCGGACTTGTCTCAAGTCGACGATACCCTCCATCGAGTTCAGATCTGTGTCAAGCGTCAATTCTTCATCTCCATATTGGGGATCTGAGGACCGTGAGCTGTGGCCACGGTTGTCTCGATCCTTGTCTTTGCTCGATTTCCCCTTGCCGCCCATGAGCAGCCTGCGTGGTTTCTTGTCCTTGGGCTGTGTAGGTGATGTTTGTGTGGGACTGGCGGAGTCAAATGAGGCGGAGACCATGAATCCAGATAGTTGGTCCATGGGAAGATGAACGTTGGATTGTGAGGGGTAAGGCAGGGGCATGATTGCATGTGCATGGCCGTCTAAGATCGTAGGAAGTTAGACAACTTCAGCGGTATGCCAAAATTGCATGGAGTCTGGCTTACCATCGGATCGGTCTTCGTTCCGTAGTGCAACCCGACTTGCCTTCTTCTTCAAAAGCCTCCCAAAGTCTTTGCCTCGATCCACCAAACTCCGTTTGTTCTCCCTTCCGTCACGTTCCCCATTGAAGGTATCCCCACGAGGTATAAGATACGCGGAGGAGGAGCTCGGGCTCGTTCCCCATGCCTCCCCGAACTCGGTACCAAATATGGGGATTGGCGTGCCGACGACACCGTTCGTGGCGAGCATTTGAGAGGACGCTTCGGACCCTCCCCGAGGTCGTGCATTGAAGGCCATCGTCGGGGAAAGAGAATTACTCTTCTGCGAGAAAGAGGCCTTGGGAGATGCGAAAGGGAATCGACGACCGCTCTGCACGCTTCCGAGGATTGAGTCCTAGAAATTGGCATTTTCAACTGTCAATTCTAGATGGTTCGGGAGTGGTCCTGGTCACTCACAGAACCATCGTCTAACCAGGGTGCTATAGCTGTAGTGTCGCCTGGTGCGGGTCCAGCGAGCGGAAGTGGCGTTAACGGGCCCGTAGGGTTCATACCACCGTCGGTGGTGAGGTGTATGTCATTCCACGGCTCGTACTTGTTGCTTTTAGTAGCTTTGGATGTCCCAGGGGCTGTCGAGCCGTAAGATGAGGTTGAGCCGAGCTGTGGCCGAGGGGATTGGGTTTCAAGAAGCCGGATAGACTGCATCGTCGCCATCGAGCCAGCGAGGAGCAGAGAACGTAGCGAAGATGGTGGCTATAAGATGGGGCCCGGGGCAGGAGAGAGTGTATTTTGGTCGCCGTTGGGAACAAAAGGTAAAGCACTGGCGCACTCAGTCGTCTACATACACACACCAGTCTGGTCTTGAATCGAACGCATGTGCCTGTATGTCTCGGGGTTTGCTCTATCGATCACTGGCTAATTAAATTGGTTTGATTGCGGCATAGTTTATGCCCGACAAGGTTTTCCATATGAATACGAGCTGGAAGAAGGCACGACAAATTCCGGAATGGGTGTAATTAAGTTCATGAGATCCCAATACAGGTGGGGGACTTAGGCGGCCGTTAACGATGTCCGGTCCTGTCTCTGTTGGCTGGATCGTCTATACATTTGAGGGGATCCAGAGGCACGATATGGGGGGAAGAGGACCTTGGCCGTGGCGTCTGACCTGAGCATAGGGATATGATTTGTCCGGTAATCCCAGACTCCAAAAAAAAAACATGATATCAGTTCAACGAGCGAGCATCAGTGTGCGTTGGACAAAGATGCTCACTAGACGTATACGACATTCGGAATGCTGAGAGCGCCCCACATATGCCTATTACCAGAATAAAATGTAAGTGGGGCCTGCGCTGAAGAGATGCATATCCATATGCTTACCAATTGTACCTCCTGCAAGAACATCATACCAATGGTGACTCGAGTCCACGGTCAGCGCTCCTGCAACCAGGAAAGGGAAAACAAGCGGCGCGAAGAGCAAGAGCATCTTGTAGTAATACGGCTTTCTATCAGCGAAAACCTTGAGCTTGGCGTTCAAGTACAATGCAAGGAACACGGCGCTGGCCGCAGCAGTGGTTGTATGCCCACTGGGGAAAGACTTTTGGGCTTCTCGAAATTGGGCTGCGTTAGTTGGACGACAGATCTATTGGGAAAGGTAACGTCAGCCATCACAACTTAAAGCTTGGTGCCTATCACAGCGACGAACCGACTTGTTGAACATTATCCCTCCGTAGCCGGACCCACCACGGGCGACAAGCTCTGGATCTGGGTTACAAACTTCCAGAAAATGTGGGCGGAACCCTCTGAAAAACAGAATGAGATGATTGTATAGGATGCTCTGCCAGCTCGAACGTACCCAACCAGGGTCTTGATAGTGACTTGAAACAGCGAAGTGGTGGCGAGCCCCCAAATATTGCCCCAGAAAGCCGTGTTCATGTCATAGAAGGACCTTAACGTTCTGAATCAGGAGTCGAACCGCGTGTCATCTGGAGACCCGACGAACCGTAGCTGGACTTGGGCAAGCGCGAAGCATATGCTGGGAATCATTATGGCGGACAAAGCATCCACCCACATAGGTATGCTGGGAAGTTCAACTCTTCAACTATATCTCTTGGACATGTTCGGCATTTACTTACATGTAGTCGCTCCGTGGATATGCAAGTGACGGATACACGATATCTTTTGACGCATTATAGATCACAGGGAACTGTCTCAAACCCACATTCTCGGCATTGAAAACCGCAAGCGCCTAATTCCTCCAGTTAGCTAGGATCTTGATTCCATATGTCGTCAAGGGGGCACGGAAAAAAAGTCCAGTACCATGATCCCAACTCCGAGGAGTGTCAATACATCTACCCCATTCTCCCGGACATAATCTCTCCAGCTCGGGACGTCATCGAGGAAGGCAACCTTGCCGGGCATTTGTTGCTCGTCCCCGTTGGAGTCGAGAAGCGGGTTCATTTCGTCCGATCCCTCGTCTGCCTCAACCTCGTGTCTCAAAGGGAATAGCTGTGATGTTGAGCGCGACCCTTCTTGTGACATACGAGATTGAACTTGAACAGCGAAGCTGGGCCAACACGAGAGTTGAACGTTGTGCGAGTAGCTTTTCGTTACAAAACAGTGTTGAACACTTCCCCTCTCATGATCACCTTGGTTTCCCACCATTGATCAACTGTATCGTGTATGGTCATGACTAGCGCATTGCGTATGATTATATTGAGTTTCATGTGGACTCTCCTCAGGACCTTTCTGTTGACCCGAATTGAGTCGCATCGAGCACATTGGTTTCTGCACACCACAAGCCTCCATACTTATTCACAGCCATGAGGGAGAAAGTTGCTTCCCCTGCTAAGATACAGTGGTTAGCGGCAGGCTAGCATGGCGGCTCTTACTCCAGACGCGTCCCCATGCCATCGCGTAGTTAATAATCCAATTTCTTCTTCCATCACCCCAACTCCGACCTCATTCAGACGACCCTTGGCCACGACATCTTTAAAATCTGCAAAAGCCCGAGGTTGGACATATATTACAGATATCCCTTGGTGGACACTGCCAAGACTACAAACGACCGGGCACCACGCACTGCGCAGCCGGCTATACCGCATCGCCTTGCCTCCGCGATTGACCGCCAGACCAAAGAAGCACCCCACCGCTATCACGGCCAACGAAACACTGCATACCGTCGGATAACTCGCTGTATTGTATTATATCTCACGTAACGACAGACAGGCCGCTTTTCCCATAACCATTGTCTGAATCCCTCGCCCATATTCTATTACAGACCAGAGGATCAATCTCGGTCTAAATCTTACAAGTCTCCGACATCAATGTCGACTACCACCTCAGCGTTGGCTAACGCCACGGGTTCAGCAGCGGCTGCTACTACATCAGCAGTATCTAGCCTAAAGAGCAACAGCTCCCTGAAAGTCGTTGGTACGTCCCACGTCATAAGCCTAGGAGAGCCCTCGCAATGGTACGATGAACTTATTGTGAATCATCGATTTTCTAGGTGTCATATTGGCGATAGCATCTGGTTTACTCATCGGCTCCAGTTTTGTTCTCAAGAAGAAGGGTCTTCTCGCTAGTCAAAAGGGCCAGGTAGCGGGTGAGGGTGTTGCATACTTGAAGTCGGTGGGTCCTCCTCGGCTGGATCATCTATGCCCGCAGGCACTTCCTAACAGTATTCTCATGCATGCTCCAAGCCACTATGGTGGACAGGAATGACCATGATGATCATGGGCGAACTGTGTAACTTCGCTGCCTACGCATTCGTGGATGCGATCGTTGTGGTGAGGACTGCTTTATCCTATCACTGACTGAACTTGCATTGGCGAACATCCTTAACTTACCGGCCCAGGTGCTCACGATCTTGTATTGACACTAGACGCCTATGGGGGCCCTCTCTGTCGTCATCTGCGCCATCCTATCGTCAATCTTCCTGAAGGAAACCCTGACATTCTTTGGATGGATGGGCTGTTTCCTATGTAAGCCTTATTGCTTCTATTGTCTTCACCAGCTAACCTCCTTCCTCACAGGTATTATCGGTTCCATCATCATCGCTCTCAACGGACCTCAAGAACAAGCTGTTAGCACAATCAATCAGTTCCAGGACCTTTTCCTATCAGCAGGGTTCTTGGTCTTCGCATCTGTACTCATCATCGGATCTCTCGTCATCATATTCTACTTTGCACCAAAGTACGTCTGTATAGACACGTTACCATTTTTCATGATATTGATGCGCTCTGTCCTTGTAGATATGGCAAGAAGAACATGATTTGGTACATTGCAGTATGCTCGATGATCGGAGGCATCAGTGTCAGCTGTATTCAAGGGTTAGGAGCGGCGATCATCACGACTGCTCAAGGAAACAGCCAGGTGCGTTTGGCTGTGTCCTACAATGTGTTGCACCCAAACTCACCGCCATTTATTCGCCCTGATAGTTCAAACAGTGGTTCACATACTTCCTAATCTTCTTCGTCACGGTCACCTTGTGTGAGTTTGAGACTGCAGAGGGCGGGACACAGGCCAACACAACTGACTTCTAACGTACAGTAACAGAGATTTACTACCTCAATGTTGCATTGGCCCTTTTCAATACTGGTGAGTCCTGTCATCGAAGTGCATTTAATTCAAGATCTGACGGATTCTCGATTGGCCCTTAGCGATGGGTATGTCAAACCTTTCGCGGGAAGAGAGAGCTAGCAATTGATCACTGACGCTTCTCCCGTAGTCACACCGACATACTACGTTATCTTCACTGCATGCACGCTCATTACCTCCGTGGTTCTGTACCAAGGATTAAAGGCTACAGTAACATCTATCCTGACGGTCGTGATGGGTTCGTGACTAAATTAAAAGACGGACGTCAACCAACTTATTCCTCTTTCTTGTCACAGGCTTCTTCGTCATTTGCGCTGGCATCATAATCCTTCAGATGAGCAAGGTCGATCCGGAGTCCCTTAACAAGCTCGATCGAAGATCTACCATCCTCCTCAAAGCCGCTGCGTCGAATATCGAAACCACAGAAAAAGGCATCTCAGGTCTTGAGGATCCTGGAATGGATGCTCTGTGAGTGACAAAATCCGTAATCTGCTTCGGTATTTTGTACCTAATCTCTCTTTTGGGCATGACAGGCGTGGTTCGTTCGGAGCTGTTGGGAGCATCATTCGCGCCCGGAGTGCTCGTCGCCTTAGTCAAGCATCCCACAGGGCATCCCAAGCTCGAAGCCGAAACATGGGTCACGGCCCAAACGACGAGAATACACTCGAACCACGGACAGGCCGCCCTCTTTCCACGCAGGGCCTCGAGCACCTCCCACGCCATCAGCTTTACGATGCACCTGTGCGACCGTCCACTGACACCAACAACTCGGACGACACGCTAAACCCTTCTAGTCCAACGCAACGCAGGCCGGGCCTCGCTCCATCATCTCCAAATGTGGGAAAGAACCCAACGATCAAGTTCGGTGCAGAGGACGTGGCGCATTACTATCCTAGTCCTGGGAAGTCTGGGACTCCTATTCATGAGCAGCGCGCCCAGCATAAGCCAGATATGTTATCGCCACCGTTGCGTGGGGGGCCTCTTCCCAAGGGTGGTGCTCAGAGCGCGCCACCTTCTCAAGGGGTATTCAGCGGATACAACGATCCTTTTAACTCGACCGAAAACTGGCGAACACAACCGCATCCACAATCTGCCACGACAGGGCCCTCGCATTCTGATACCCTTACCTCCTACGAGTCAAAGGACGGTTTGGACTCGAACCTGTCAATACAGACAATGGCGACATTAGACAGCGATACCGATGTATACGCCAAGACTACAAGCAACCGTTCGCGACCTTCTCATGGACAGCGGTATCCCAGCAGAGGAGACGATGACCCATTGGAACATCAACGGCTGGTGGGCAGGAGTGGAGGCAGTGCTGGTAGCTTGGACTCGCTGGATTCTGTCGAAGACCTCAGAGCAGGTGGGA
>WSTV01000011.1:19799-178884 GCA_019632285.1 Tulasnella sp. 332
ATATACCGGGTATACAACAACTGTGAAGAAACCCCCGAACATCCAAATGATGCCGATTGCTGTCCAGGCAGTGAAGCCCTTGACACCTGGGTACCGAGGCTCGTAAGCGTCGAATCTTGGAGGAGCGCTGGGATACGTACCATAAACCACAGAAGACCCGAAAAGTGGCAGTGGCACGAGGATAATGAGTATTACGAACTGAAAATTATAGGTACTTGTCAGTATGTAGATATCGATCGGAAGGTGGATCGTTTCATTTACCAGAGCAACGCTTGCCCATACTGCAAACTTGAAAGCCTTCTTCAAAGCCAGCCGATCAAGGTCTGTCTGGGTGGTGATGCCCTTGAGTTCTTCAGGGTCTTCTACTCGAACTGGTTGAACGAGCTCCTGTATACGGTCCTCCTTTTTCTCGTCAATTGAGCGCTTGTCATCATTGTCTTCTCGAGAGCCCGTAGCCTGGTCTCTCTTGCGATGCACGTGTGAGGTCGGTGAGTTGATTGCGCGTGTCCTCTCCCATGTGAAATCGTTGTCGGGCCACTGGACATGTCCCCCAAAGATTAGGAAGCGCTTAACCTTAGCATACTGACGAATAGACAAACCACGAGAGTCCAGACAATAGCAATAACACCGCCGACTCCGATAGAGGCCACGTTCCCAGCCAACATGGGGTAGTCTATTTCGGAAGGGGTGATCAGATCAATATGACGCAAGTGGCGTTGCATGAATGGTTATGCTCACTTCCTCCTGTAGTGGTTGCATTCAAGACACCTCCGTTTAGGGCGCTAGTGGCGACGAGCCAAGCAATCAAGCCGGCAGCAAAGCCTCCAATCGCTCCTGCTATGCAACCAGTCGGATTGGTCTTCCTCCAAGTTATCGCCAATGCAACTGGGACGACCGCGCTTCCGAGCACGGTACCCATGAACAGCTTGAGGATGTGTTCGGTAAGTACCCAGACGATGAGAAGATTTTCCGACTGACTTACGTAGAGCCAGCCCATACTAATGCCAATGTAAAAGAAGATTGTTCCCGCCACGCCCATGAAGAGCGCATATGCAATAATCTGCACCAATTTATCAGGTGTTCAGCTGACCTCCCAGCCCATCCGAGCTATTATAAGGTCAATACTGACCATCATATGGGAGACATAGAGGATTTGCTTCTCCGTTGCTTCTGGGTTGAAGTATCTCTGTTCAAAGACTGAAAGGTAAGATCGTGCCCGATATGAAGGAGGAAAGCAAACCGCACCTTGTAGACATCATATGTTAGGATCGAAGAGACCGCGATGAGTTCCGCCGAGGTCGCCTAATAATCCCGTGAGTGAGCTCAAGTGCAAAAGCAAACCGACAGACATAGCCTCACAGATGTCACGGCCAAGAACAGCAACACTAGCATCGCTGCAGCTCCTCCTTTGCCGAGAAGGGCAGCAGCAGCAGCGGGGGCCGGAAGCCCAGCGCTGACGTCGGCATCGGAAAGAACCTTCATGGAAGGATCACCAGTCAGAGCTCTCGCAGCTAGCCCGAGGGTTGTGGCCAGTAAGAAGGGAATCGGGAACCTACAAAGGACGAAGCATTAGTACGTCGTGAACTAGGAATTTGATGTTTGGACTCACCAGGCGAGCCCTCCAAGAAGGAATGCTTTGACGGATGACGCAGGTTGCGAGGCAATACTACGTTGCCAGTATGCTTGACTAGAAAATAAGTTGTCGCATTAATACGTTGGTCATCGATTAGACTGGTGATAGGGCGAGCCTACTCAAGAAAGACCCTAGGGAGACAGGTCAGCTGAAGGTCCCTTCAATCATAAGCTACAGGACCTTACGTGGCAAAGTTTCCGACGAGGTTAATAACACCGAATATAATACCGCCGGTGGAGCGCATGGTAAGATATGAGCCGCCAGCATTGTCCGCCACGGGGGCCGTGTCAACGAGCTTGGCCAACAGGTCGTGCATTGCCTTGGGCGATCCAATCTTGTTTGACGTGCCATATACCGTGAAAGTGAACAGCATGATAATGATGAACAGGACGGTGGTGTGTGTACTGGGTGATGGAATAAAGGACATTAGTCAAGATCCTCCAAATGCACAATGAAGGACTGGATCTCACTAATCGCATAGCAATGTAGCCCTCATCCCGCCTACGACGTTATTCCGTCAATCTTTTAATCACTCTGGTGTAACCAGCCTCTCCTACTTACCTACTACGACATAAACTGATACTCCAATAGGGATCAGGAAACAAGCAGCAATCGTATTCATCCCGGTCAGATCGGTTACAGTGGCGGAGCCACCTATGGAGCCATGTCAGCGCTGAGTGTATAAGAGATAGCATCGAAGAACATACCGAGCGTAAGCATGGAAGAAACCAGGAAGTTCGTGGCCAGTCCGAAGAACAAAAAGACGCCATGGCCAACCCTCCCAAAGCGTACGTCGATGATCTCAAGGAAAGTATGGGCGTTCGGCGCGTTGAGTTTAAGCTTGGCTGCCAGCTGGGCGAAGAGCAGAACCTGGGAATGCCGAAATAGATAGGTAGGTTAAGGAGGCCGCAGGAATGAAACGACGACACTGACTTGAACGGTCGCTCCTGCCGCGTACCAATAAGGTCCCGAAATGCCGTATCGGTACGCGACTGCGCTACTCTGGAGACTGTTCGGTGTCACAACTGTTATCAGAACCAGAGGTTCCGACCTGCCTCGTTCGCTTGCGGTGACTCACAGTGTGGCGGCCCACGTCCACGCGGATACGATTCCTGCCGCGATCAAACCCGGCTTAACGCTGCGAGAGGCGCTCGTAAACTCTTCCGCATTAGCTTCAGGAATTGAGAAGGAATCGGCTAAGTGGCTGGGTCAAGCTGAATTACTAGACATAGATACTTACATGGTGAGAAAGCGGTGTAGCGCTTTTGGATGAAGGTCAGGCACAGCATGATGCCGGAGAAGAACAGACCAATCCCTACGGTCGATGCACATCAAAGTCAGTCATCCTGCATGGTATATTAACGGGGTAAAAGTGAGAGAGGTTTACCGATGACGACGCCATAGCCGGCGCCTTGGGGTAGGACGGTAGACGTGGTCGAGGACATGGTGAATGTATGCTACCTTGGGAGGTATGGACAGGGAGTGGGGGGAGGACTAGCAAGGGGAGAAAATTGCTGACTCTCTCAGACGGTCTGCGAGAGATGTTGTCGAAGTGGAAGCCATCGCTATCTATACCAGTGAAGAAGAGGCCCTCTGTCCGACTTCGATCGGATCTGGCGTTCTGTCCCCCACAAAAGCTTCTCAATCGGCCGACTACCACAACTCGGCTTTCAAAGGTCTCGATAGACTTGATGATCAGGGCCAGGAGACAATAAAGCGAAGCAGAGTAATGCGGTCGTGTGCGCGATAGGCAGGTCCGTCCGACCAACCGAAGGGGCCAATGCCGGAGGGAATCGGATTGTGCAAAGATGCAACGAGCAAACCTCTATCTGACGTTACGTCCACAGCTTCGACAGCGCAACCAGCCTGGCATCTAGGTAGAATACAGAAATATAGCATTGAACAGGGCATCGGCCTGAGAGAGAAGGCCTTGCGACAGCATGGCACTCAGCCCGGGGAAGGGTGTATAGATAAGGAGATACGGCTACGCAACCAATCGGCGACCGTCTTCGTAGCTCGGAGGTCTGAACTCAAAAGACTATCGCTGTTCCGAGCACTCCCAGTAGCTTCTATGATATGACTCGACTGCGACGAGGAAGTTTGAGCTTCGAACATCATCCTTCCAGGGACCGGCAGCATCCGTGGATTGCAAGCCACCTGAGAGGCAAAGTAGCGCGTTTTACAATCGGCAGGCATAGGGGCCATGACGAACCCTCTGATCTGCCTTTGCATGAATCCTGCAATGCGATCGTTGATTGTGCCTTTCTCGACAATTAGCAGAGCAGAAAAGCAGGGGGAAGTGGTTAAAAACATCGAGCCAAATCAACAGGGTCTGAATCTCCGGCCAGACTCGGCTCGGACGGCATACTTCATAAAGTCTCAATCAGGAATTTACATACATTTGCACATTGAACATTAAATCGTATAAAATACAGTACTGGGAGACAAAAAAAAACAGGAGAAGGGTGCAGTCGTACTTCTATTACGAGAGATCGGATCCGAGGAACGTCACATCCATCCTACGACTGAATCATCAATGGCTCGTGCTGAAAGGCAGCCCGCTCCTCCTCATCGCTTTCGAGATCGTGAGCCCCTACAGGCGCACTGTCTCTAGCGTCTGGAGTCTCTTCCATATGTAGCCCAGCGGGCGACGACTCCTTCACCAACTCCGCAGGTATCTGTTTCGCCTGCTTCACGAGTGTCGCGTAGCCCAACTGCTTCCGTAGAGGCGCCACAGTCTTTCTGACTCCATTATCTTTCCTTTTGTTGACTGCGAGCGGATACGATGATGCAGTAATCTCCAGTTGAGTGACCTTCACCTTCTCCATTCCTGGCCTCCTGCGTTCCTCAGCTGGTGTAGGACCTGCGGTAGTGACGTCCACTTCAACATCAAGCGAGACTACGGCAATCTTGTACCACGGAACCTCGTTGCGCATGGCTTTAGGAATGGGCTGTACAGTCCACGAGACGCTGAAATCGATGGATGTTCCTCGCGAGAGATAGAGGAGAAGGGAGAGAAGGGATGCGAAGAGAAGGATAGAGAGCGTTCGGTAGCCGTTCGAGGAAGAGGAAGGTGATGAAGCTGGAGGAGGAGAAGGGACAGTGTACATGGGGAGGATGGACCGAGTCTCACCCTTCTCCTCAACGATCCACTGGGGTTTGTAGACATCTACAGAAGGTTTCGGAGTTTCCTTGCTGGTCGTGGGTGGGGGTGCGGCAGGCGACGGTTCGAGCGGTGGGAAGAACAGGTCTGGGTGAAGGGATGCCATGATGGGTGCGTTGGACGTGTCGCAGCAGAAGGGGGGATTTCTTGTTGTCAAGAGATTCACGACAGCGACGACCAGCTTTGTATAAGAGTTTGAGGGAGAAAAGGAGCTTAAAAGACAGAAGGGGGTAGCAGGTCGTTAAACGAGCGGTTGTGCGAGGTGTTTCGCAGGGAGTTGATAGCGTGAGGTGGTCCGCGGCTCCTAGCCCTTTTTTGACTTTTGATGACACAAGCCCATCCGAACAGACGTTTCGGTCATCCTTTCAAGGTTTGGCTAGACAGATTGGACGTATTTTGAAGTGGCGGGAAGGGTATTTGAATCCGCCCGAAGCATCGTCTTAAACGTAACCCAAAGGTTAGGACAATTCTTTTTTGATGATCGGGACTCCATCGTCGTCGGAAGTAGGAGATTGCACGCATCCGAACTGATTCGATCCAGAGTGAAGGTGTCATTAAGCTTGGCTAGCGGAGTTTGGCATCAGCGGTCGGGTTCGTTGGTAGTACGGGCAGTGTCGGATGTGAGTACGATCGCCCACACGCGGCGATCACAAAGCCAGTGCTCTGCACGTGAATTGTGACACTTGAAGACTACGTATGGTGTGTGCAAGATATATACGAAAGAGGATGCCAAGAGAGCATGTATTTACAGGCGACAAGTTTTGGAAGGAAAAGAAAGAAGGAAAGAAAGAGACTTCAGCAATTTTTTTTGTTACAATCACATGTCGATCCCGACGAGCACATAATTATCAGCTACCTCAAACGGCGGCCTGGTCACCACCGTCCCACTGACATACAATAGCGAGTGGATCAACCCAGCCAACGCCGGCGTTTGCCTCTCCAAAGCGATCACGAAGGCCTCACAGTCAAGATGCTCGCCGGCCAAGTCCAGAAGGGCCACAATACTAAAAATGGGATAGGATATCAGTCAATACAAAGGATAAATGAGTACCAAGTCCGGACAACCACATACCTCTCCCTAAGTTGAACGTTCTCCGCTCCTTTGCCGTCCACATAGAGTGTCTTTGACTTGCCGGGAAGGCTCAGAACAATGCCCTCCCAGGTGACGCCCTCTTGCGTATTGATTGTCACGCTCGTAGCAAACGACAAGGCCTCCCTCGGTCCATGTGGTTTGAATATCTTCCTTAAGAACGCGAGGGCTGGGTTTGCCTGTTCAACCCAAGCACCGGCCGCGTTGGTTTGTGGAGTGGCCGGAGGAGTCTCGAGGGGATTGGATGGTTCCTTGAATGATATGGTGAATCCGTTGACAACCTTCTTAGACGTTTTGAGGATATTCATCGGCTGCGTGGCATGTTGTTGGTGATTGTGACGGTTATCGGGACGTTCCGGAGATGAGCCGGGTGTGGAGTTGGGTGGGGTAAGCGGCAGGTCGAACGGAGCTTGTTGCGCCTTTTGCTGATATTGGCGTGGCCGAGGCGATGCGATATCTTGCGACTGCTTGATGAGACCGAGGTCCACAGGGAGGTTCGAGGATGAATGGATGAGTGTCGAATTTGAATCTGGGTCGCTCAGTAGCGGCGTCGAGCCGGCCGACTGAGATGGAGGAGAGGATCTCCTGTTGATTTGAGCTGAGACTCCCGAAGATAAAAATTGCGGTGATTTGGGTGAAGTCGATGAATAGTGATTAAGAATGGTGGTGGCGGTAGCATGTGATGAAAGAATGCTTGGTGGCGCTGAACGAACTGTCACTTCGCTCAACGACCCGCCCGAACGTATGTCGGGCGGGCATTTTTCCTTAGGGATGTCAAAACCGCCACTGCAATTATATGAGGTCAGTTAATCATGAACAATTATCGTGCTATCAGAGATAGAGGGTCGACTCACCCCGGGCCCTCCAGCGAAAGTAGTCGAGTAATAGTATAAATCAGGAGAGCCCGCCACACGACAATGGGCGCGGACGGCACCGGTAGCGAAGCCATAAGGAGCCCCATCACCACCGACTTTGCTGGAGCCGATGCTAAGAGGAATTGTCAGCGCTCATCGAACCGAATGCGGCAGGAGTGGGCGCTGCCCGTGGGTGTGGGTAAGAACGTACGAGGGGCGTATACTAGATTGGGAATTCATTCGTTTCGATGTATTGTTCGACATGTCTTGCCAACTTGACCGATGCACAGGGGGGTAAGAGGTGGGTTGTTAGTGAAGTGGAGGATAGGTGGGATGAGGAGCAGAGGTTAAAGATGATGATTGCGATGCAACGTGCGCTTTGCGGTGACGGATGCGGTGTGGTCGTAAGTCGGGAGAAGAACGGAGAAAGGCTTGGAAAGACCGTGCCCCAGTCCAAACATCAACTCCCCACGCTGCAATCTACATCATCAGATTTCATTGCTGTCCGCGACGCGCTCCCTTACAATCTAATCACCAAAAGACAGCAACCTCTTCACTGAAATCATGGCTGACGCTGCTGGTGCTCGCGGACGTGGAGGATTTGGACGTGGTCGTGGTGGAGACAGGGGTGGTCGTGGTGGTCGTCGGGGACCGCGACGAGGTGGACGGAAAGATGAGGAGAAGGAGTGGTCAGTAGCTTTGGATGATATCCTAGTTAAAGTTGACTGGCTTAGCTCAAGAATTCTCTTTACTTGTGATCATATAGGGTTCCCGTCACCAAACTCGGTCGTCTCGTAAAGGACGGCAAGATCAAATCCATCGAAGAGGTCTACCTCTTCTCTCTTCCCGTCAAGGAGTACCAAATCATCGATCTCCTCCTTCCCAACCTCAAAGACGAAGTCATGAAGATCATGCCCGTTCAGAAACAAACCCGTGCCGGTCAACGCACCCGCTTCAAGGCTTTCGTCGCCATCGGCGATTTTGATGGTCACGTCGGACTCGGAGTCAAGTGCGCCAAAGAAGTCGCCACCGCCATCCGTGGTGCCATCATCGCTGCCAAGTTGTCTATCATTCCCGTGCGGAGAGGATACTGGGGTGCTGCGCTCCAAGAGCCACATACCGTGCCGAGCAAGGTCAGCGGGAAGGCTGGATCGGTCTTGTGTAGGTTGATCCCAGCGCCGAGGGGTACGGGTATCGTCGCCGCACCTGCGTGCAAGCGGATGTTGCAACTCGCTGGTATCCAGGATTGTTACACACAGTCCAAGGGAAGCACGGCGACCATGGGTAACTTCTTGAAGGCGGCATTCATGGCGGTATGTTTCGATTTCCAAGCCCATTTTAAAGCGTTTGGGAGTCCTGAAGAAGTATATCTTCCAGATTACGAGGACGTATGGCTTCCTCACCCCCGACCTATGGCGCGAGATCGCACCGTCCAAGACCCCTTACGAAGAATACAGCCAGCATCTTCTCATGCAGGCAAAGAAGACCGCCGCGTACTAGATATAAGGGGGTCTTACATTGCTATAGCTCTTGTATCACATCTGTACACTTTTCATTGTTACGAAGTCGCAGTCTACATCTGGCCGAACATGCCTGTCACAGTCACATTGGACCATTGATGATTTGCCAAATCACATGAGATTAAAACGCAAGCCCCTCCCGGGCCCCAAGAGCCCCACGAAGCGAGGATTAGGCAATGGTGGTTTGTAATCTACCATCTTGTAGGTTGCGGATCGGGAAACGAAGGAGAGGATACAGGGCGAACGCACCATGTCCTCAGGAGTAATGGATACGGCGATGTGGACATCATCTTCGATCTCGATCTCGCTATTGGTGGTGCGATGAGCCTTCTCCAAGTACATACCCCCAACTTGGCGACCTGTTTCGTGAGCATCGCGTTGTAGGCGTCGAGTTCGGCCGCGTATTTGAAGGCGTCGCGAGCGCCGAAGCACTAGGTGTGGGAAAAGGTGTAAAGTTCATGCTCGGTCGGTCCCGTCCTCTGTAACGGGAGGCTTTTTGGATCCAAGTGATCAGAAATTCAGTATAGAAAGCGATTTCCGAAATTGAACAGACTCATCATACTCACGCGGATTTCCATCTCCTCTGAGTCGGTGGGTGCTTTCATGTAGAACATATCGACAAGCCCTTTGCACTGAGTTCAACTGTTCCACATCTCGGAACGTGGGAAGGCGACCTGGATGACGAAGAATGGGGAGCTATCGCGCGGGATATACGTCGCCGGCTGGGTGACCATCTCACTCAAGTCGATCAAGGCTATGGTCCCAGAGAGGACGGACCGCGCAGTGTAACCACCAGACTCCGAGTGGTGGGACATCACGCCTTCATGCGCGAGAAGCAGTAAAACCTGCCATTGTCTCGTTAGAATGTCGTAGCCTTCCTTTCCATCAAGCAAAGGTACAAGACGTAATACAGTAACAGAGCCTTCCCTAATAAGTCAGTGCCAATCTAAATCATCGTTGAGCGTTCGGCTGATTGGCCCCCTCACCGTAGGTCGAGGTTGGCTCACCCATTCCAGGATGCCCGGTGACGACCATCCCCGCCGTGGGCCATTCTATGACATGCTTGTTAAGAACCTCGAGCGCAACCGTGTATTCTTCCCTGACGAGCACCTGAGCAACGTTCAGGATTGAACGATGGCCAGGCATAATGGTCGACATTGGAGTCGGTTTGGCTTCATCTTCATCCTCGTCTCCTCATCCTCATCCCCTTGCCCACGCCCCCGTCAAATGAATGATTCCTCGAAAGGCAAAGGAAAGGTGATGAAGGGCGATACCAATCCCCAGCACTGGCGCCAAAAGTCCTGTCCCAAGACTACATCATCCTTGAGTACGTGTACAGGTACGGAGGGTTCTGGTTATACCATTCGATCTTCTGAAGTTTATAGAGAAGTGAGACGCGTGTCTCTGCGGAACGATTTGTTTTCAAATGGTGATTTCATACCAAGCGACAGCCTCCACAGATGCAGTTGGCTTCCCTAGTGCTCTCATCGTCGTCGTCCTATTTTCAACTTGTGCATGGCATTGGGTCACTGACGTCCTCCCTGGTCCTTGATTCTCATATTCTGAGACGCGTATGGTGCTCAATCCTGATGCCTCCTCCCCCTGTTTGAGCCATCTCAGTGGTGATATGCGATGCAAACGATAAATGCACTCGTTTCACGGAGTGGCGATCTTTGAAATCAGCCGGCACTATTCCCAGATTCGTCACCCGACTCTGTTCTTGTCAATCCATCTGTTAGCTGCCGTTCCATTCCATATGTCCACGAAACAAGATATGGTAAGACTCTGAATCTGGCGGACCTAACAAGCTGAACTCTGTGACTTCATGCCTATTGAATTTCGAACCTGCACCCTATCATTTTGGTAACTGGGATGGTGTGGCTGTGCATATAAGGATTCCACTCTACTTCCAAGTCACACGTCTGGCGTGGATCATGGATTTTTATCTTTATTTTTATTTTTCAGAAGATAAGCAATCATTTTAAAACCTTGTGAGGGCTTCCACTGGAACAATTTCAGACACGTGCACCGCATTTGTGCAACGATGGGGGAGCGGGGAGCCGTGCTTGCAGTACCTTTTTGGGGCTACGATCGACTCTTGCAAGAGCAAAGGGCACCTCGGAAATCCAGATGTTCAGTGTGAGATTCGAGCGCCTGGTTAGTGGAAAACGGCATTCGATTAGCCACAACGTCAGTGAGAGTTCGCACATCCATGCATGGGCACTGTCGGATAGTACCGGACAATACACACCAAATGACCTGGCTCCACATTTTCCATCAATGGGAGAAGTGGACAGGTTCTGTATCCAGGTTCCCTCCGCACGACAACACTGATTCTTCTCAACCTTGTGTTCGTGGATCGGCATCGGCATCGACATCGGCATCAGCAACGGCATCGGCATTGGAATTGACATCGGCATCTCCCGACGATCTTTTCTCCGTGTAGACCTCAATACAAAATGTTTCTAACATCAGTGGTCGAATCAACTGCGCATACGGGACGAAGGGACTCAGCGTGTGCCGTCGGTCTTCTCAGCCGCCTAGGCTCATTGCAGATGGTCCTTATTTTTTCTTTCTGTACGCCACAAGCGATTATCCATAACGTTTGTACCGCTGTCGGCTTGAGCCACATTTTTTTTTAACACAACAAGAAGTCGGGGACGATGCGCTCAGTTGAGAGCGTTTGAGTTGGTGTGGACGAGTCCAAAACCTCAAGTTCCCGTTTCTTGCCTAGGATTTCTTCTTCGTCTTCCCTTTTTTTTTCTTTTTTCTTTTTGGCGTGCAAGAAGGGATCAAATAGGCAGGCCGAGAACCCAATGAATTGATGATTGTGGGGCATCTTGCCTCTCCCGTCTTTGCGCAGTCCAACCCATCGCGCTATATAAGATGGGAACCGTCTTCTGTATCGCCCATCGTTCCTCGTCATTCCCCTCTCTTTCGCCCATTCTCGTTCCCTTCAGCCTCATTCATCTCTCTATCCCCCTTATTCCAGAACTAAAAGGCCACGCACACACACACACACACACACACAAAGAGAGGTACAATGCGCTTCTCCATCTTCGTCTTCTTCCTCGCCACCATGATGCATACTGTCATCTCTTCGCCACAATTCGAACCTGAAATTACGTCCCCGACCAACCCCCGCGAGGATGCTGGAGTCAGAGGACAAGAATGGAGGAGGATGATATCCCCGTGAATGAACTGGACATTTTTTCAAGTTTATGGCCCGAAAAGAAAAAGAAAAGAAAAGAAAAAAGGGTTAGCGAGACAACCGCTGGTCGTTTCGATTTCCTTTTTGATATACTAATTAGCGCTTTTTGGCTCTCGATCTCTCTCTCTCCTTGATCATGGACGTGATTCAGCCTTGGTGACATCCTCTCTCGGATCACTCGTTTTACGGCGTGCGGTAGGCCCCTCGTCGTCCCAGCATCTTCCAAAAAATACTTTCCTTTCTTCTTTCTTTCTTTCTCTCCCTTGTTGTATGGCTCGTTGTGGATCATGGACGGCATCTGCCTTCACATCAATTTTTTTTGTTTCCTGCCTCCAAGAGCTTGTATTATTATCTCTTAAGGTATTGGATATTATAACGCCAGTCGATGTCACATTGGATCGCTTCTCCCTCTTCCTCCAACGGCTTAAAAGCGAACCTTATAGTTGGACAGTTGAAATTAGAAAGCCCTCGATAAGGTTGGTGCTTGTAACCTAGTACCACATTCGAGAGAGAACACCCTAGGTACGGGCTTTGGTCATAGAGAGCTAAGGACGAGTGCCCACAAAAGCAAAGAGATCAGGGAGGAGAAATCGTCCTGGGGTTTTTTTTCTCTTTCCTTTTTTTCTTTCTTTAGCAAACACGAATCTCCTATCATGAAATAACAAGGGGCTGCAAAGTGAAGGCACCTAAGAGCACGCCCCGGACCATTGCGTCAACTCCGACGTCACACAGTCGATGGTCCACTAATATAACCCCACTCGCATTTAAAAAAAAAAAAACCTGTCATTTTCACTAAAGCAATGCAAGACTCATATCTGATAAATGACCTCACAATCTGAAGAGTTCATACTTCCAACAGCCACTAAGTTGAACCCCGACTTTATCTCAACCGCCTTCAAAGACTTCTGGTCGGATCCACTCCCTTAAGGGAAGGGTCGTTGAGGCCATAAACCTCACAAGCAAAACCCCTCTGGATCTCATTTCTCAGAGACTTGAATCGATCTGTTCATTGCCCTACTTCTAGATTGGTGCTTTGACCGGCGTCACTTCCCCGTCGCAATCTGGCAAGGGGGAGCACGCCACTGGTGAAGCCAGGTACAACCGTGCTCGAGAGCAGTTTAGAGCTGTAACCATCATAACCGTTCTGAAGGTGATAAGTAGCCATCAGTATCTGGCAAGTTATATTTACTGAAATATGCATCTCCTTGAGTATATGGAATCTTAATTGAATAATATCACCAGCAATATCCAGCTATTCAGCACGACAAAGGTGCTCAACAACAGGCCACCAACTCACAGGCTTTCTCATGTTCGGGTCAGCTGTCAATATTCGTAATCTTCAACTGATTGGATCATAATGTCTGTTTAAATTCGAAACCGTGTTCCCTAAGACGTTCCTCAAGTTCGGTGACTGTGATTTGCACACTCAGAACATGAACGTAGAAAGTCTGAACGATGACGGATCCGTGTGAAAAATGGAGGGCGAACTTGAATCCAAGATGATTGGCCATTCCGCTTACCAACATTTTGACTGAACCATACTACTTTCCCCCCTGTCCGTTGTTCCAGAATCTTTTAAGAACCACATCGACCAGTTGAACTTCGTGTAGCTGGTCCGTCGTTCGAGGACGAGGCGGTGTCTTGAGCTTCAAAGCCACAGGCACATCACGCATATCAAATATCGAGAAGTCGTAAGCTCAGATTTTTTTTTAATTTCTTAGAAGCCATGCCATTGGGAGGCTGGGGATATATACAGCGGTTTGAGCCTGAGTGCTGATGATTCGGGCAAACGTGTCGCGGAGAGCTCCGAAGACGCCCCACCAAAGCGAAGACGTGGCTGATGAGGGAACCTAAAGAATTGCCTTGCTATCACGAAATTTTGCCATTGGGATCTCCTATGATGCAATTGACGGAGCCACCCAAGACAAGTGTCGTCATATGGGGTTGCTGCGAAGCGAAGGAAGCTCGGGCATCCCACAGACTGTGGCGCTAGCTATGACGTCACACACTCGACGGGTCTCTATATAATCCGCAGTCGCATTTCTTCTGTAAAGCATTATACACATATATCAAAGCCATCTCTACTCATCGCGATTCACCTCTCAAGCCACCCTCACAATTCAGACCACATCCATCATGTCCAACTCCGCCGCCTCTGATCCTTCAAAGACTTCCGGCCAGTACCACTCCCTCAAGGGGACCGTCGTCGAGACCGTAAGTCATAACAGCCACTCTTTTGGTTTCACTCTCATCAACGGTCTAATCTTTTCCCCTCCCGTAGATTGGTGACTTGACAGGTGCCACTTCCTGGTCGCAATCTGGCAAGGAGGAGCACGCTGCAGGGGAAGCCGAATACAATCTGGCACAGGCGCAGGGTAAATCGTAGCCACCCATGAGTGGACCATCATCACTCTAAAACGTGTCACCCGAATCATAGGCTACGTTCAGGGGACCGCAGACCGCGTCGAGGGCAAGAAAGACGCCATCGTTGGTGCCGTCACCGGTGACAAGCAACAGCAAGCATCTGGTGAGTTTTAAACACATTCACCCATCGAGTTATCTCTTCCAATTTACATATTTAAATCCCGATTCAAATGCATCAACAGGTAACCTGCAGCACGACAAGGGTGCTCAACAACAGGCCATCAACTCATAGGCTTTGTTCCATGGTTTCAGATCCAAGGTCCATATCATCTATATATCCACTCATAGTCTACAAATCTGTTGAATGATAATCATTTGCTTTGAGAACTTGAAAAAAAAAAAGATTAAAATAAAATAAAATAAAACATGTCCCTCTGAGATGTCTCTTTGAGTACCACAGACATCTGTAATTAGGCAGATTCAAACCGAGAATGACCTCTTTTTCGCTCAGTGCCTTGTCTTTCCTGTCCTCTTTGGGATTCGACCACAATTTATATCCCCTCACCTTCGTGCTCGAGTGGCACATTCACAAGATTCCCATGTTTTGGAAGGGGGGGGGAGGCCTTTGAGTGCACATCTGCTTCCGGCGGGTAAAACGCCTCCACAGAAGTCTGAGCTTCCCCACCAGGAATTGTTTGCGAAAGAACCTCACAGTAAGGTTTTCAAGGCGTCTAAAAGGTTGAGCCGAACGGGAACGCAGGTGTTGGGCCCTTTCAGAGGATTTTTCAGTCTTTCAGATACATGTTCATATCTAGGGTTTGAAGGCCCTCAAAGCCAAGTGAACAGATCGACTGGGGGTAGACGCAGCGGTTCAACTCGAATACTGATGGTCGATTGAACGATAACTTGGGACAGGGAGCGCACAGTAGAACACCCGATCGAAAAGAAGTCGATGCATCGACATATAGGTTGTAATACAGCTAGAGACATAAAGAAACAAGGCCACTAGATCGTTCCACAACTAAGGGGCCCCAGAGACTTTTCACAAAGCAGGAAACACAAACTGGAGACGCCCACTATTAGAAAGGGAATAGGTATCAAAAAGAGAGGGGTAAAGGGCTGAAAAATAAACCCAAAGGAGCAGCAGACTTACCAGAACGTTTACACTGAGGAGAGGGGGTAAAAAAAAAAAAAGGGGGGGTATAGTAGCCAGAGACAGTGATAATAGAAATGACAACGAGTGAGCGGTGATACAAATCAACGAGGGGATATCCGGAGTTCAAAGTCCAAATGAACGAGCGTGTGAAGTCTGAGCGGGGTCGTTGGTGAAAAAAAGGATAGTGATGTCTGTGGCAATCTATTCATTATTGAAGATTGAAGGTGCGTTGAGGACGAGCCACTCGACAGAGAGTGCCTTGCCCGCCATGTCCGCAAATTCTTTTGCGGAGTCCTTTGGGCGCATGAGAGTTGCTGTAAGGCGGACACGGTTCAGTCAATAAACCACGTCGACTTCGAGGGAGAAAGTAGTAAAAAGCGGATGCTGCGATGCTCATACGTACGTCCAAAGACAACACCGAGGTTTCGAGCATTCATCTTGTTCTCCTCACTGCGGAGTTGGACGCTGCAAAAAACAGAAGAGTACATCAGCGCCAACTCAGAGAGTAGCTAAGAGGTCTTGAATTACCGGTGGAGATGTAACATTAAGTGCCGTAAGGTCTGATAATGTTCGCTCGGGAGTTGTGCGACTAGGGTTACGAGTGCTTCGTGCTTCTCCATTGGGTCCTTCACGCAAGCGGCTTCGACGAACCCATCATGCAGAGCATAGGTCAATAGTGGGTCTGACAGTGACCTGAAGTACGTCTTCAGCACTGAGGTGACGCTGCAGATGTCGTTGAAGGCGTCTTGATCCCGCAAGTCGAAAGCATCGTAATTGCCGCGCTCGAATAGTTGCGTGATTACCTTCGATTGGGAGCTACCTCCTGTCTTTCGGTAGATACCTTCGTAGTCCATCGCTGTGCCAGGGTGAAAGTTCTGAGTATAATATACGAAACAAGAAATTTCAAAGGTGTTTAACAAAATCGCACCAGTAACTTCTACAGCATCCACACACTTCTCCACGATGACAGGTATCGTCCGGTTGCTGCCCTTTGCATCCGCTCGTACTTGTTCTATAAGACTGCTCCCGAACATGGAAGGACCTTTTTGCATGTTCAAGCATGAGATTAATGGAAGTCACATCCACAGGAAGAAGGCAACTTACCGAGTGGGGCGAGATCCATGCTATGGGTTTCTTCTTTCATCGGGTGAGTCCCCTGACAAAACGGTTGCACCGCGTGTTGGCAGCGAGGATGGCAGGCGGTGCCGCAAGCTGTCATGATTCGGCGCTCAACCACTGCATTCCCAGAGAACATCAATTTTAGCCCAAAGGCTCACCTATGCACTTCGCCTGTGTTCCCCACATCTTATCTCCGCACTGGTCGCACCGCGCGAACTTCAGAACATTCTGTTGTTGGAAGTTGTGTGCCTTTTGCTTGGCCTTTTTGTCCTTGTCGGAGCTTTTCATCGCACCTCCAAACCATTTGAACTTCTTGGGCGCTGGCGCGGGTTCGGCTACTTCGGCCCTGGCAGTTGACGCTTTGTACACCCTGCCGAGCTCATCTTTCTCGTCGATAGAACTCATGTTTGTGTTGATGGACGAGAAAGATGGAGAGTTGCTTGAGAGGCCGGACCCTGGCGTCATGTGCCCACCGAGCTTGCCGCTCTTGTTAGCACCTCCGAACATCCCACCTTTGCTGTGCTTGTTGTACGCGCCGTTTTCGGGTGTGGTGGCGTAGCCATCCGTCGCAGGCTGCTCTCCGTGCATGACAGCGTCATTCGCAGACATTTCGATTTGCCGGACGATTTGGGAGTTCAATTCAGCTAGCTCTTCGTTTCGAGCATTGAGGGCCGTCGTCTCCTCGAGGAAGATATCGCGGGCCTCTTTCAGTTCGTTGATCTCACGGATCAGGGCTTCACGGTTCTGCTTCAGGGGCTCAAGGTCCTTCTTGTATTGCGACTTGAGGCCATCGAATCGCTGTGTCAAGGAACGGGTGATCTTGGTAGATTCCTCGCCCACTGCTGGAGCCCTCGGAGACCTGATAGGGTAATACAAACTGTTAGAGTTCGTCAATACGAGAGATTTGGGCACTGGCAAGCTTACTCTGCGAGCTCTTCAACTTCAGCCAGTGCCATGTCGCGCTCCACCGCAAGCTTACTAACGTCCTTCTCCAAACCCGACAGATTTGCAGTCAAATCTTTTGTCATCTGCTCCATCATCTCCTGTCGCCTATGCTCTGCAGATAATGCTGTCAGCCTCGCGGCTTGACCAGACAGCTGGACCCGTAAGCGTGTGATTTCGGCCTCGGCGTCTCTCCTGGCAGCGATTTCCTTGTGATATTCGCTTTGGGCGACGGAAAAGCCATTCATGTACTGCTGGCTTGTGCGCTATGCAGCCAAGTAGAACAGAGGTGCTATCAGCACATATAACTGAATAGTGCTTCAGCAAAGCCGGAATGCGCACCTTCATGGTATCAATCTGGCCCTTGAGATCGGACGTCCTGTCTCGACCAGACTCTAATGCTCTGAGAATCGACTCTACGAACTCTCTATCGAGCTTCACTGCATTTGTCTCTTTCTCCGTCGCATCCTTCAAAGCATCCCTCACCCGTCTTGCCACCAATTCAGCCGACGTGGACTCTCCTCTTGTCACCGAAGGCCGAGTCACCGCCGTGGACGTGACACTGATAGTCGGCAGAGATGAAGACGCTAATGGACCAGGTGATGTACTCCTTGACAGCCCATTGACGCTCGGAACCGAAGATGATGAATCGAGGCGCTTGCGCGTACGCTCCATCGCCTCCATCGTAGCACTCTTGACTGCAGACTGATGCAGCGAGGACGATGAAGCCATGGGCACCGGTACTGTTGAAGCACGATTATGCGTGGTCCCGATCGTCGCAGGATGTGCAACTGGGAATGTAGCCGAGGAGATCGACGAGTTGGACTTGGCCGAAGACGGAGGTGGGGTAGGTGGCAAGTCCCAAGTCGAAGAATCATGGGATGCACCGCGTCGGTGCTTATTCTCATCACGACCAATGTTCACCGTGAGAGGTTGATAGCCGAAATGGTTCTGGCTGCTGTCCATTACTGTGAACGCTGATGTCGGGGTGCTGCCGCTCGGCGTCAACACGTCGCTTGTAGAATGGGAGCTTCCAGACGCAGGAGGCGATATCACGATCGTCTGGTCGTGATCATCTTCGCTAGAGTCGGGACTCATCGTGACGGGAGGAACAGGAACGTCCAAGTCCCGGGAGGTCCTCATCACGGGTGTGCTCTCACTTTCCGAGATGACATCCCGATGCGTTGGGACAGACAAGCTGAGCGGGTCTGGAGTATTCAACCGCATATTCGGCTCGCTGACCGATGCGAGTAGCGCGCTGAAATCCCCTGAATTCAAAGAGAAGCGCATAGGGGGTAACGCTGGTGGCAAGAATGGTGTTATGATGTCCGCTGCGCTGCTTCCACCATCTCCGTCAGCATCTTCCTCCTCCTCGTCCAACTCTCCACTCTGTTCCGCTTCTCGTCGATGCCGAATGTTTGAACTTGAGGGAGGGCTCGAGTCTTTGGGAGGTGGTGCGGGGGGCCCATCGCTCGAATATGAGCTGCTCATCGTCTCCATGGACATCTTCCTACCATCTTCTTCCATGGAAACCTTCCTCCCGTTAAATGAGAACTTCCTGTCAGTCGCCGATACAGACATCTTCCGATCCTTCTCCCTGGGCAGCACAACCACGTCTTCTGCGTCCTCTGAGATAGCAGACGACGGCCCGTCCAGCGAAGGTCGATGCAACGGATGCACCTGGGGTGAGGACATGCTCCTAGCCCCAGTCGTATACCCGTTCCCGTTTAAACTCGGGCTCGGGCTGGAAGTCACACGGGTACTATCGCCAGTAGGAGACGAAGGCGACATCCGTTCGCCCAATGAGCCCATCTTAGCTAGCGAGGGAGAAGGCGACCTACCGCCTGTCCGCCGCATCTGCTTCGCCAACTGGAGAGCAGACAACCCTCCAGCTAGAGCTGAGGAGAGACTCCCACTGGAACCCTCCTTTCGACGCAAGCTTTTCGACCTAGGTGGTGGTTCAAACACATCTTGCACTGGGGTGGAAGCAGTAACGATCGCTTGAACAGGTGTAGCGGCGATGACACTGACGTTGACCGAAGGCGGGGTCATTGGCAAGCTGTGGTCGGTGTTAACTGTAAGAGGAATAGTAGAGGGAGTTGAGGGGTTGTTCAGGTGATTGGGGACAGATTGTGACGATGCCGGCACCGGGAGTGTGCCAGGGGAAGGTGATCGAGAATTTGAATGACTACGGTCCATGATCGGGCATTCATTTGCGGGCGAGCCATCAGGCGAGAAGTATTCGGACGACGGAGAACGTTGTTGCTCTCCAGGATCAAAGTTCGTCTTGGCTCCACTAGGAGACCGATAGGGCGACAGTCTCCCATTAGCGTGTCCCTCCAACATCCCACCATTTTCACTGTTGCCTTCTATTTCCTTCAAAAGGGAGCTGTCCAGGACCAGGCCAGGGTTGATGGAGTTGCGTTTCCGAGCACGTGAGGTCTTTTGTGGCTGTGGAACATCCAGCCCCACGGGTACACCGATTCCAAGCCCGTTCATGGAGGAATCATTTCCGTTCTCTTGATCGTGGTCGTTTGAAGATTCAGAGGAAGCGAAATAGTGCGTCAGAGGTCGAACACCGTCGTCGTATGATTTTCTGGGTCTCTTAGCGTCGGGGCCCAATGACGATAAGGGCAGAGTGTCTACCCTATCCCGTTCCCGCGTATTTATCTGAGAATATGATGGTGGCCGTTGGGGGTTCGATGTCAAGCTATCCGTTCTTGGAGGAGGTGGAAGTGGATGGTCGTCATCCGAAATATCTTGCGGGACGCCAGAGGGCTGAGGTATGGCGTCGAAAGTCATCTCGGGGCTCATACCGGGTTCTCTTGCGTCCTGAAGAACACGATGTATGGATTGTACGGACATGCGCTTCGCCGGAAATGGGAAGGAGGTTTGAGCGTTTTGAATGGAAGCGTTGGGAGTCGGCATTGAAGTCATCGGTGAAGGACTGCTTGTGCGTGGCGTATTATTGAATGAGGGTGAGCTGGGTATGTTTCCCCCTGCAGAACTGGCGGAGTTGCTGCTATGATTTGGTGACAGGCCCGGACGATTGGGCGTCGTCTGCAGGAGGGGTCATCCTAAGTTAGGTCACATGTGCCTGATTCTGAGGCCTCTCCATCAGAATAGAACTAGAAATACCCACCGGGTCGTCCCTGCCCCTATCGCGTTCTCTCTTCTCCTTGTCGCGTTCCTTGTCCTTTTCACGCTCTTTCCTTGCGGCGGCGGTTTTACTTTTGCTTCGCTTTTGCTCCGCATGTCTCCGCCCCCTCGCCACCCGCTCGTTATGACATGTCATACAATATATCCCATTGCTCGTTTTAGCAAAGACAAGTTCTTGAATCTGGCGAGAGCACGACCGACACGTAAAGCACGCCGCGTGGTACGATTCGTCTCCTAATAGATCGGTAACCGTGATGTTTAGAAGAAAAAACGGGTTTCGATAAGTTGATTGAAACCCGGACCTGTCATGATGGCCTCGTCCAATATAGGCAGTTTGCAGACATTGCAGTTGTAGGAGCAGGAACCGCAGACCGGGCTGCCGTCCGACAGTAGCAAAAGGTTGGTGTCCGCCTAACGTGTCAAACAGCGATTAAGCCCCGGTCTCAAAGGAAACGGTTGTGCATTCGCGAGCAACGAAAACAATGTTCCAAGACCCACTGTAACTCGTTCGTGACATTTGGCACATCGAAAGCTAGGGGGACATGGAAAGATCAGCCTCACGCAGTCTAGACTAAAATTATGAGGCCAGCTCACCATTTGACGTGCCACAGAGATTCTCTGGTGAGGCGCAAGAGAAGCAATGCTATCAGTATATCTCGGTGGAAACCAACCATGCGAAGGATCGTAGGCTGACCCGAAGGAGACGACGACGCCGCCAGAATCAGACTCTATAGACTGCTTGCATCCCCCGCAGAACGCATCAACTGGCGTCGGTGCTTGCTGCTCGAGCTGATGAGACGAGGGCGCTGGCGACGCGTCCATCATCTTTGGCGCAACGTTCGAAAATAAAGGAGGGTTGGTGAAGGAGAGGGGTTTTGGAGGAAATGGCGAAAAGGCGGTTGACAAGGGAAGTAACCGAAAGTCGAAACCGAAGTTGAGAGGGGAACCCCGACTTAGATCTCCAGTCAGACACCCCTGTAGGGACTACTCTATGTACGGGATCGCCAGAACTTCACGGATCAGAACTTCGATACATATGGGGAAAAACGCTAACAGTCCCTCACGCCTTTATATCACTTCTACATACGTCTGCCCCCTGGATTCCCTCGCTGGGTCCTTTTGATGGCGCAGGATTCAATAAGAGACCTGTCCTAATGTACCTCAGCAACCTACGTTAGATCGAACCCCGGCTGTTGCGTTGCGGGGGTCGTTGCTCGCCGACCAAGATGTAGTCACCTTCGGCAGCTATAAAGCCGAGAAGTAAACTTCAGCCCATGTCTGGCAGGAGGCTTATCAGAAGGAGCATGCTAAGCTGATCGTGTGGATTCAATTGGGCTTGTGGGTGTGCGTGGTACGGTCGACCGCGACGACCGCGAACTCCAGATGAAGAACTCAAACATTGGACCGTTCCTGGACCCTTGGCCACCATCAGCCACCAGCGGTCCAGCACCTCCTGTCATGTCCAGCACCGTCTGTACTTTCTGGCGCCTCGTTGCTACAAATAAACGATCCCTTTTAGAACAGCAGAAGCACTTCTCTCAGGGTCTTATATGCGATATTTGTTTCTGTTCTGGGAGTGGGACTTGCTTCGAGACAAAGACACACGGCCAGGCATCATGGTACCCATATAGATTCTCTTCAACGTGTTGCCCGCAAGACCTAGCAGCCCAGTGAGCTTGCTTATTGAATGCTGGACTCCGCGGCAGCCAGTGCTGTGCCCCACCGAGGCAAGACAGTGGTATTCCCAAAACCATCGTTGTTTCGTGCTTCTTTGCGTCCTAGGAAGGTCACGCTGTCTTTGACACAGCCAACGAAAAGAGTTGTAGCGTGACTGAGATGGTTGCCCCTTACACAGCTTCGACTCCAGGGAGACTGTTGGCGTCCTGGTCTACATTGCCGATGGCTGAACACGTCTTTGAAAGTCTGTCGCTGGCTAAAGAAGACTGACAGCCTCTCTTCAATAGTGGCATCGGGGCTTACCCTAGTTTCGACCAGCCACCACCGCCCTTTCGCCACGCACCCCAAACGACTATAACCTACAACACCAATCCGAGCGATGCCTCCACCGATCATGAGCCTAAGAATACCGTCATGCGATTGTCTCCAAGCGAACAGTGTGTGCACATGATCTCGTGCTTGTGCCCTGGGAGCGTCTGAAATTGGTATTCTCTTCATCGCGAACGCGTAAACTCTAAAATGGATTTATTTTCCTTTGCCTTCCCTTCACGAAGAGTAAACGTTTTTGATCGCATCAGCCAACAATTCCGATTGACGAAACTGTACCACCGCACAAGAGGCACAAAGGACAAAGAGCGACAGATCAGGACGAACAACACGAAATGGGAACAAAGGGAGCTGGACTTTGTACTTCAGTCAAGCTCCATGAGCTTGTGGTGGTGGTGACCGTGGTGATTGCGATGGGGATGATGGTCTTTTGGCCCTTCACGTTCCAACCTATGCAGTTCCCTCTTCTCTTCGAGCAACGCGATGACGACGATGGCCTTCCACATGGCGGTGGTGACGATGAGCCGGTCTGGGACCTGCAGCGGCCGCTGCCCACACAGATGGATCATGTTCATACTGATGATGGTATTGACCTGGGGGTGCACGGTCAAAGCTGCGTTTAGCGAAACGACCCTCGAAATGTTCGGGATGATGGTGGCGGTGATGATGATTGGGGCCTGACTCCTCTCCGAACTCATGGAACCGATCGTTCTCGCGGAAATCACGCTTAGCCATTCGTCCCCTTTCGAACACTTGATGATGGCGGTGATGTTGGTGATGATGATGATGCGGTCTCAGAGCTGTCCCTGACTCGTCGTGATCGGGGAATGACCCATCATGACGGAAGTCGCGCTTGACCACGTTGTTATGCTTGAAGTGATCATGATGGTGAGTTCCATCACGATGATGATGTGGGTGATGATGCGCGGCGGCAAGTGCGACGAAAAGAGAGACGCTGAGAAGAGTGGTTCGTGAGAGCATTTTAGAAAGAGTTGACTAAGAGGCGATATGAATGCCCTATCAGCGTCAGAAAATAGGCTATCTTGATCACTGTACACTCACATAAATTTTCAAGACGAGAACGGCGAAGAATGAGTTGTGAAAGAAGGGTGAAGAGATGGAAGAAAGACTGGACAATGAGAAGAAAATGCAGGGAACTTGATGAGAGCGATGGCTGAGTATACCAGGCCTATATATACCCACCGCAATATATTTGGCACGGCACGATGAAACGCAGACCAGGTCATAAATTTGCGAAGCGGATTGGTGGACAACAAAGCAGAATTCGGCAGCGCTTCAGCGTAGATGAAACGCATGACGTAGGTCAGATAAGTTATTCTCGGAAATAAGAATAGAACGAACCTTGGGGCGTGGCCTTGCAGCTAACAGCTCAGCTGTTTCAGCTCATGGTCGGCATCGTTGGTGTTTCAATCGTGTTTCAGCTGGTTGGTCCGTCATAGATCATACTTGTCATTCCTGTGCCGGATTGGCCACCGCAAGTAAAAACAAAAATGACCCTAGGTGTGTCCGCCTAGGATAGTACACAACTGACAAGCGAAGACAGCAAAGCAGAGTTAAGAGGGATGCCTAATACTTCTCACGTCGATGTTCGTGGCCAAAATGTCAGTTTCCACCTCGAATTCGACCTGTCCGCCCGTTCCTCCGCTGTCGTGCCCACGCAGAGGTCTTTGATATTGAAACGAAACATTCCTTACATCCATATGATGTCTTCCAGCAACGCACTTAAACGTCTGGCTGTTGCCTGGCCGCGAGATCAAGCTCGACCAGGTTTGCAATTCTCTCAGCTACTCCAATACATCGCCGAACGATCTGTGGATGGTGTCTCGCCCCGGACAATTGCAGCTGTCAACTGTCTCGAGACTGACCGAATGATGTCCAAGGTGCGCTCATTTGCCGTTCCATCATTATGACCTTTCGATACCCACACACTCATACACTTCTGATGACTCTTCCAGTACACCCTCACAAAAAGGACAACGGAACCAAAGTCGTACCCGAAACACTACCATCGTACTCTTAAGGGGTATGAGGATGCCATCAAAGGAAAGAAGAGGACGATGCTGCAAACGATCTTTGGGTCTTACTAGGAATGCCACAGCGTAGTCTATGCTATAAGCACATGGATGGCTCTCTTGAGATTTCAGGTGCTTGTGATATCGAAAAACCGGCTCCCGACCTATGTAGCGGCGCAAGTTCCAAGTTGTCCCTAGGGCCTTTCAACCTTTTTGAGGCTCAAGGCTCATCCGAATTGTTTCATTATACCCCATGACCTCTGTCGTCAATCAGCATATACAGTTCTCGCCTAAGTACTTTCCAGTCTGGGTGTGTGTCGCTGCTCCGTGTCGCTAGGCGGCTCGGGCTTCTTCAGCGATCTCCTTTAGTTGCAATGATTTCAGCACGAGACCAGGTGAGAGACTGAGATTCGAACATCCGGTTAGATACATAGCGAACCAGGAATTGACAAGACGATGATGGCTGAACTGGACCTTTAGTTATGTAACATGATGGAGATTTAAGACAAGATTTTAAATTCTGGTCATAAAGAAACGATTGGTGAAGGGTATAACATGCACGCGGGAAGAGATGTGTGGAGACAATCGGACAAAATGGCACAAAATGGTACAAGGGATGGGCCGTCCAGAGATGCTTGACCATTCCAACCCCCTCTTTTAGTGTCGGGGACGTCGTCCAGGCGGCCCACCTCCCGAACGTCGAGCCCCGAGATCCTTGGCGGTTGGCAAGGATTGCCTTCCAGATAATAAGCATTCTTCCCATTGCCACAGTCGGTTATACGCTTCAGTGTGCCCTCCCAATCTTCGATGCGACCCTGACTCCGTCTCTCCTCGATCATTTCCTTACTAATCACTTGCGGAAGTGGTACAAGTATGTCCTGGTGGTCGGCGCCGCCCGTGTTGCTCCTGCCGGTGCTTTGCCTTTTTCGGCCTGCTTGACATGTGCTGACATGTTGGTTGCTCCTCTCTCTCGCTCAAACATTCCAGGCCCTTCTTTACCATCTATATGGGCCTCCAAGACTTCGATGGGATCGGTTCAAGCTGAGACGACTCGGAAGTCTCCAGACCCAGTGAGAGTTTCTTCTACCGAGACCAAGAAGAAGTGGCTATCTAATCGATGCCCCTCATCCTGAAGGAAGCCCTTGGTGAGGAGCATAATTTCGTTGGCGGCCATGCTGATCGGATGGCTGTTGCATAGAGCCCAACCCTGCAGGTCAGATATCATCTTCTGGACAGACTGGGCCATGCGCACTGCCTTGTACTGCTTCCAGTGTGCTTTCTGACACGCATAGTTCCGCTACCAACATCAGTCATCAAAATACAGGCCAATTTTGGTGAACCGGAATAGAAAAGTGGTCCCATACAATGTTATACAGCCTGACAACGGCTACATCGCCTTTGGTTCGACAGTTCTCGCAGTAGCGACCGCAGCACGTCTCAAGCTTTTGCCCAAGGATTTTCGCGTCGCCAAAAACGATATTTGTTTCCATTAGGTTGCTGTCGTGATCGGAATAGTAAGCCAAGCCAAGCCAAGCCAAGCCGTGCTAGACGAGCGCCTGTGGGGGGTTGGTGGCGTTATAATGTAGTGGGGTCATCGCTTGTCTTCTCACAGTTAACCTCGACTCGCCGCGACAAATGAATCCTCGGTGAAGCAGAGGCGTCGTCGGTTCATCTAGCTCTGCGTAGCAAAGCCATGCATGTATGAACCTTTTAAGCAGATGAGTTTCTGTGTACAGCATCTGGAAGCAAGCTAGAACACTGGACAAGCCGTACAAAAAGTTTGAAGCTTGATCCGTTGCGACGATAAAATAAATAACGGTGCATACTGACATACAAGGTGTGAGGTCTGTTGCATTCTGTTGATCGTAAGTGGTTCGTGATGACAGGCGCTCACAACGAGCCTTATCTGAAAGAGATACTTCTCTGTTACACCACAGGATAAATGTCCTTCTCAGATCGGATAATCTTACAAAGACTGAACGCCCGATCAGCAATACAGCTATTTCGATTTCTCTTCGAGTTCCCCAAGGAAGGCAATCCAAGACACCTTATCGATAGTGCCTTGGTCTATACGAGAGGCGAGGAAACAATTCTCAGTCAATATCCATAAAGCCGGATTAGATAGTCGAAGGGGTGGAAAGTAAATAAATATATGACACGAACATAGGCCTTCCGAATCCGTCACGATAAGATAGCGTGCTCCCAGTTTAGAGAACATCTGCTGCGCCAACTCCATCGGGGCGTGCGATTGCATAGTCAACGGAGCCTATCATGCAAGAAAGCGTGAGGTCCATCAAATCCGTCTGAAATCAATCAATCTAGTAATTTCGATATGCACGTACCCTGTCCATATATATCGTGAAGTCGAAGGGATCCCTGGAAGTTGATTCGTAGGCTAAAGACGACGAAGTCGACACACGATCAAAGTCGTGGCCCGTCCCTTCTCCGACGGGATAAAAGTGGCATATGGCGTCTGCAGCCTCGGCCACCTCAGCTAGATGACATACGCCGAAAACTGTCAGGGATCCATGAAAGCTAAGAACGTCCCTGTCAATTACTCACTCAATGCATGCTCGAGCTCGTTGGTGCCGATGTATCCGACGAGCTTTTTGCCCCTTGTGATTATAGGAAAGCCGTCGACCGTGCCAGCGGCAGTCGCCTCGAATAGTCTGTCTCTTAAGGACTTCACAGTATTGGTGCCATCGGAGTATATCACTTGAACACGTTTATCCGCCTTCACAAAAAAAGAACAGTCATCACCATCCTTTTTAGGCCATGTACATGAGTAGAACCGGCGACTCACAATCTCGTATACTTGCGTCGCTCCCCAGAGATACTCTTGTTTTGCATCCAGGTAAGGAAGTTGTGAGAGTCTGCCGCGTCGATAACATATAAGTTGCCTGCGATCTCCGCGGGACTTTGATAGAGATCATACTCACTCAATCACCAGATCGTAGATACCCTTTGGCTCAAGCGCATCTGCGACAGTCTTTGCGACCAACACCGACAACATGATCGGAACTACATATGTCAACGAGTCCGTCAGTTCAAACATGATGACAGCGAGGGAAACCGTGGTGCGCTGAAACAAACCGTTCGCGCCATCAACAGGTCAGCCATGGAGCGGCCAGTCACGCAAGATCGCAATGCTCACCGTCACTCCAGATAAGGTAGCTGCAGCGCCGACCATAGCATATATGCCAGGAACAACACAGTCCTCGTTCCCATTGCACGCGCCGAACATCGCCCACTGTGGGTGCCTCCACTGCAAACTCTGCATCCCAATCCCAACGATGCGCCCCATACATGCACCAACACCCAAACTAGGGATGAATATACCAGCGGGAAGTTTGATCCCAAAGGTCACCACTGTCAAAGCTCCCTTGACCACAAGGGCCAACGCGATGGCGCCAATGACGGGGTGTAAGTTCTGACCCTCAGTGACGCACAGGCCCTGATGCGAGTCTTCTCCAGGACGACACTCGGCGAAGAGGTTGTAGACGAGCTCAGTGCCGCCCATGCGGGTGTATAAGTTGAGGAAGCCCAAGCAGGACGTCACGAAGGTGATCATGACGACTTCAAAAACGGGGTGCGTTTTGAGCATGGTGCCGTTGCGCACGTAGCGCGACCACCTGTAGTTTAGCTTGGAGAAGTACGCTCCGTACACGCCCTGCAAAATAAGTTGAGGTTTGGTTGCGTTCCGAATAAAGTATGGCAGGCGTGGAACGCTGCTCACCCCGAAAACGCCAAGGAATAAAAAGGGGAGGAGTTCAAAAGCGTGCCAGTCTTTATCATACGTGACTTGGAACAACACCAGCTTCCCTGTCCCAAAGGGGTCCAAGAACCTCAAGGTAGCGGCAGCGATCATCGCGCACCAGAACGATCGCCACATCACCTGTTCTCGACAGAACATGCTTTGGTATACAAACACATGCGCCACATTGAGGAATATAAAGCTCACCTTCGCCGGAAAGAAATAGGACACCTCTTCCAAACTGAACAGCACACCGCCTATCGGTGCACCAAATGCTACTGCGACACCGGCTGCAGCGGCCGCGCTCAGGATCTCTCTCCTCTTCCCTTCGTTGTTCTCATATTTGGAGAAGAACCTGCTGATGATGTTACCGACACAACTGGCGATGTGAACAAATGGCCCCTCTTTGCCGAGCGACAGACCTGAGGCGACCGAGAGCGAGAGTCCGAGGGACTTGGTGAAGAGCGTTCGTCCTCCTAGATAGCCGTGAATGACAAAGCCTGAGAGGATAGTTTTGATCTCGGGTATGCCAGAACCTGATGCCTAAAAGATGATCGAAATTTAAGTGGTGCTCTCCTGTCTCGCGTTTCTCAGATTCAGAAATCACTTACGAAATACAGGACCTTTCGCTGACGCGCAGATTCGACCGGAGATGACGTCTTTTGTTCAATCTCAAAGTCCGGTCCCCGGATCGCACTGTCCTTGCGCGTAACGAAGGACGTGGATGCAGTCAGACGGATGGTGAGTAGCGAAGAGACGACTGCCAGAAGGAGCTACCACAGGAATGTTCAATACTTAAAATATGTCGCCGAGTTTAAATGGATGAACTCACGGCAATTGCAGTGTATGAGGCGTATTCAATCATCCAGTTTTCATCCCCAACATGCGGTCCTTCAGGTCCCTCCTTCGGTCCAAGCACCTCTGACCATGTCGTCCATCTCTCACAGGATATGTGCCCTGCCGACATTATTGCTGAGAAGTTCGACGAAGTCTCCATTACGTTAGGTGCATATGAACAACAAAACTTCTTCGCTTTCCACCAGCCCCGTGCGCAGTAGCCTTCCTTGAGATCGAAGAGAAATTGCTCTAAGCGCACGATCAAGAACGCGAGAATGGCTGTGATGACGCCAATTATCGTGACGATCACCCAGCCAGTGGATCTGTCCACCAGATTTCGGAGACGTCCCCGGAGCGAACCCCTCTTCTTTCGGAGGTGGAGGACGCGGGCCGAGTCCTTTATCGCGTCATGAAGCCAGTCGATGGACTATCATTGACAGAATCGTTAACAACTGCTCAATTTTTTGAAGTTTGCAACTCTTACGGTGAATGAAGAGTACCACACGCGCACACCATTGATGCGGACAGCCTCTTCCTCAGGCTGATCGCCTGTAACGTCGAAACCGGCCACAGCGTCATATGCCGAAACGGGGCGCCTAAGACGATCAACCAACATCGAACCTTGGGATCGTATCCGCGACAGATGGCGGGTGAGCCCATCTTGTACTTCATCTTCGTTCTCATCATATGCCTGGTCCCCAAAAAAGAAGGAAGACACTGTGGTGCGTCGGCTCTTTTGAGTGTTTTTGCGAACGAAGGAGCCATAGGAGGTGTTCCTGTGATTGCCCACAAGAGGACTGCTCTCCTCGGGACCAGTTGAAGTCAGAGTGTCAGATCGAGGAAGATGGGATGCTGATGCTCCAGAAGTCCCTATGGCGAGTAGTCTCTGGCGTCTCCACTGCGGACTGGTCGGCCGTGTAATGGGCCTACCACGCAATGATCCTGACATTCGGCTGAACGAATACGTGTTCGATTCCGCTGGCGACATCTCTGAAATGATGATATCCTGGTCAGGGGGAGGAGGCTCAATGTTCAAGGACGCCCGGATGGTGGATGAGCTCTGTCGTCGTGACGGAATAGGAGACTCGGAGAGAAGCGGGGACCTGCATGCAACACACGAGGGATCAGCATCAGCTCAGTTGTGGCTTGGGAATGGCTCACCTGTTGTTGGTCTCGTCCATACTGAGGGCTATACAGAGCCAGCCCGCCTATCGCAAATACGGTCTAATGGCTGGAGATAAAGAAACGGGGACTTGCAAATCTGCGGTCCAAAACTAAATTAATCGTGTGAAGGCTTGCGGGGTAATAACCGTTCTCTTGGCACCTCCGCCTCTCTTTTGATTACTGAAATCTGATGGCCTCTGCACCAACCTCAGATAGAGCTCCAGGCACACCCAGACCTCACCAGCAATCTGCTCATTATCTACTCCTGGCTAGAGCTTGGTTTTGACTGCTTCTTTACCTGTTCCTCGGGACGTTCTGCTAAATCTTCCCTGTTGATGTCTTTCAACGAGGGGGAAGCAGTAATGAGCGGAATGATGGTACTTCCCAAGCGAAGAAAGACACACATTGGAGTGATCCGCAACAACCTCAATGCGAGCGAACCCGGGGAAACGTTTCCAAGCGTGTCCTTTCATTGACTCTTCGAACCTGGAAGTCGAGCGGGCGGCTTTTCGAGGGCGCTGAGATGGAGCACAACAAAGGCGTGCGCCCTCTCGCCCATTTAGAACGATCATAAGAACAGAGTATGCCTATCATTGGATGATGGAGTTGGGCATGTTGCACTCATTTTGGCGCGGTCAAGAATCGACACCAATCCATCTGGAACCGCACAGCCGAGTCTCCCATATCGAGATAACCCTTTGCGCGTCACCGCAGGATCGTTGAAGTACTGATCACCAAGTCAGCATGGGTGTCGGTAGAGGACATAAATAGTTGAATCAGCAGTATTAGCGCCTCTTTCGTCACGATGTTTCCTCCAGCGACTATGTCTCCAAATGTTTCCCCATCCGCTTTGACGCTGGTTGAGCTCGGCCGGATCATCGAACGTTAGTAGTTACACTACTCGCGCTTCCTCTGAGGTTGTGAATGCATGCCCACGCCTCCACCCCTAGCTTATCCCCTATGCCAGGACTCTAGTGACCGGCCGAATGAATATATGTTCGACTCTGCTAGCGACATCACTGCACTAGTACTATCTCGGTCGGGGGGAGAAGGCTCGATGAGCAAGGATGCGTGGATGATAGACGAGCCTGTCGCCACGAACGGAATAGGAAACTCAAAGAGGAGCGGAAACCTGGATGTGTCACGAGGCATCAGCGTCAGCCTAGCTTTCGCTGGTATACTCCGATCCCCCTCTTTGCCTGCTTCGGTGGCACGTGGCAGAGATAAGGGATTTGGAACGGAACACGAAGCTGATCAAGATGGATAACAATCATCTTGATATAAGTACAGCTACCCTCTGAATCAATACGGATATCAATCCTCTTAATCCACACTTAAAGACTTAACCGTTCGTCTCTCTTCCTAATCATACATACAGGCTGTAACTTACGAGAGCACTCCTTCCGCCCAGATGGTTGCTGAATACTCCGTTCAGATCGACAACAAGTCTGATACTGACTTCAAGCTCTTCCATTACGGAGTCGGCGGCGCCAAAGCAAAGACACACCAGCATCCGAGCCCGATGCTCAACGCCGGCGCCACGGAGTACCTGTCCTGGAATACGGGCAACGACCGCATGACGCCCAGCGCCGGACATGCTTACTGGGTTGCCAACGACAGGAACGTGTTCGCGTTCCACATGAACGGCTACGATAATGGCCAGTATCCCTTCACGGCCTATCAGTATTCCCCACCGGTTGGCACGGTCGACGGTCCCAACAGCTGGATCAGGTCGGGCGGGGGCTGGGGTGACACGTACAGCTTCTGCTTTACGGGTGAGGGAGGCAAGAAGTACAAGGCGACGATGGCAAATGATCCCCAGGATGGTCCCGTACGTGTATTTGTCGCTCTCCTGTGTCCTTCAACTCATGGATATATTGTAGCTCTACACCACCAAATTCACGATCACTAACTACAACGACTTCTGGTGAAGGGCTTGACGGCGGGGATGTGTAGCATGGTTACTACGTGCGGTTTTACCAGACCGTCATGTATCTTCGATTCGAAAAGAGAAATTGGAACAATAATGAATGTTTTTGATGTCATTACCAGCACGAGTAAAACCCTCCGCTCTTACTAACATAAGGGCTTCGGGAACCGCAAATAACGTCCATGCGCATTTGATCATATCAACTATCTGCCCATGAATCTTTAGGGGGAGGGGGAGGAACAACCAATGCTGCCCGCTTCTGCTTAGAGTTTAGCTTTGGCTGCGTCCTTCAACCTGTTCCGAAGGATGTTCTTCTGAATCTTCCCTGTTGATGTCTGCAAAACGGGGAGGGAAGAACAGCAATCAGAAACCAGCTGTGCTACTCGAATATTGGAGAGACGCACTTTGGGGAGGTCTACAACAACTTCCACCCACTCAGGGCGAGCGAACCCAGGTAAACGTTCCTTGGCGTGTCCTTTCAGGGATTCCTCAAAACTGGTCGTCGAGCCAGCGTGTTTATCGACGGCGCTGGGGTGAAGCACAACGAAGGCGTGTGCCCTCTCGCCCCATTTTGAATGATCTCGGGCAACCACCGCGACTTCCAGGACGTCAGGGTGCGTCACGAGCTCTGTGTTCAAGGACAGAAACTCGTCAGAAATCTTGCCAGGTACAGAAGCTGCCCTTTCGACTGTTCACCTTGCTCAATAGCTAGGGTGCTAGCGTTCTGCACGATGGATTATGTTTCATTATCGGGTGGTTGAAGTTGAACACGTAGTACCCACCTCACCGCCAGAGATTAATAGATCTTTGGAGCGGTCAAGAATCGACACTGATCCGTCCGGAAATCGTACGGCTAAATCTCCAGTAGTAAAATAACCACCACGGAATGCCTTGCGCGTCGCCACAGGATCGTTGAAATACTGGTCACAACGTCAGGATGGATGTTAGTATAAGAGAAAGATGATTGAACGGGCACTTCTAGCACCTCTTTCATCACGATGTTTCCTCGAGTGACTATCTCCCCAAGTGTTTTCCCGTCTGCTTTGACATCAACCAGAGGCTTCTTGAGCTCGGCCGGGTCATCGGACGCTGGTTGGTACACTACTCGCGCTTCTTCTGAAGTTGCGAACGCATGCCCTTGTCGTGCCATAAGCTTCGCCCTATCGGCTAGTGACAACACATCCCATGATGTTTGTGGATAACAGCGGGTGAATGGTCCATACGTCTAGTTCATGCGTGAGTATTGGTTCCCCAGCACCAGAAGGACAAGCCTCCAGTACTCACTTCCCTATACATACAGAGCGCTGTTAGTTCATGCACACGAAGAGCTTGGTTTCAATTCGACGTACGTAAGCCCATATACATGGGTGACCTGGATGTTGAGCTTCTCCAACTCAGCGATGAGGTGGGCGGTTGGCGCCGAACCGGCAATGATTGCCCGCACTGGATTCTCAAGCCTCCTCGCTTCCGGAGAGTTAAATATCCCGATCTATTAGATACAGAATATTATCAAATACGTCTCATTCGGATGATAAAAACACCACTACTCACCTGCACTGTAGGAGCGGCACAGTAATGCGTCACATTCGACTGTAAGAAGTGACGCCAGATATCGGGATACCGGACCGATCGCATGCATATCTAATACTTGATGTCTTTAGTTTACATCTCGAGATTCCATAGTGGGCGGATGGGTCCTGACCTGGGTAGCAAAAGCGAAAGTGATGGCCCATGGGTATGTCCACCCCGCGGCATGAAACATGGGAAGGATCCAGAGATAGACTGCGTTCCGCTCCAGCCTGTGCAGCTCTCGTTAACAGGATACTATTTCAAATAGGAATATGTTACCACATACTTGGTTTCGTAAGCGTTAGCCACCGCGGCTAGGTACGATCCTGAGGCCCGAATCGGAAAGTGGGACGATAAGTGAAAAACATAAGCTCCTGAAGAGCGGCCTTACCTCTACAAGTCGAAATCACGCCTTTTGGCTAGAAGGAGTGCATAGATTGTGAGGTTCAGGAAGACATGTCTTCATTCAAAACCCACTTACCCGGCCTGTCGTCCCAGAGCTGATTGACGTATGAATACAGTTCAGTCAGATAATGCCGTAAAATAACCAACTACACTCACGTATAGCATAGAGTGGCATTTGCATCCTCATTAGGTTCAAGCTCCAATCCAGGCCAGCCGCGTTCCTGGCTGAAAGCTCGGCCTTCGTCTGACAATGGCCGCTCAGTACACCACAAAAGGTTTCAGCAATCAAACATACCTAGAAATCGCTCATATGGGTCACTAGCACGGCCTGTGTCATGGCTGACGATCACTGGAACAGAGGCATCTTCGACCAATGATGCATATACATAGTCGACCAAAACAAGTTTGCTACCGCTGTGTTTTAGAATATATGAAACTTCAGCTTTCGTAAGCTTTGTACTAAAAGAAAACGGGGTTATTGTTTAGATCGCTTGCATCTGATACGATAACCAATGCTTTACTTGATGGGACACAAAACGGCCCTCGCAGCTAAAGCCGCCTGCAAAGCATCTTTCCAATATCTCTCAGTACATTATTCAGAGCAAATGTGGCAAGAAGGCCTTACCTGCTATAAGAGGGCTGAAGATACGATGCTACCATCAGAGCCCCGAAGCAATAGTCTAGATCTTAAGATGCGTACCTGTTTGGAGAAATGACAGCCACCCGGTCTCCTGGCATGATGCCACATTTCTTCAAGGCATACGCTAGATTCTGAATCCGCTGCACCCTGCACGATGCTCATTGGATTCCATTTCACAGCGACGATCGATACCTAAAAATGTGCTCACCAAGTGGAATACGTGTAGTGAACAGGACCACCGGGAGCATCCGGGTGGAGGATTGCCAAGTGGTGCGGATATATCAAAGCTGCGCGCAAGATGAAATGGACTGGATTCTGTATTCAAATCCGGGTACATATTTTTAGTCATGAGCTGGGTGATTGTTCGATAGACATTTCAGTACGAACGAGAGGTGAAATATGGACTGGCACATTTGCACCCGGCGGAAAAGGCATCTTGTAGACCACATCTCGTGGCGGAATACTGGAAGCTGTAGGAGTGAAAACCATTATGCCAGGGATGGTAGAGCTGCTTGGAGCATTCAAATAGGGTTGAATCCGTGTGAAGGCCAAGCCTCCTTAGTCTCAATAGAAACGACGACGACGAGGGCTGTAACAACGATGGCCAGCCCTTCAGGGCCGGGAACGAACCTCGCTCCAGTCCATATGCTCATAGCGCGCCATCCACGAACTTCTATGACACACGCTTCACTCTCCTCACCCGCCGAGACACACGCCGCAGCCGCCGGAATCTTCCCCCGTCCTCAGCCAAATCACCCTCTCGCCGGGAGCAGTAGCACGCCACCTTCCAATTGGACTGATGAGGTACCTACGAGTGTTGGAGGACAAGCACATACTCGATCCTTGAGCCTATCAGACCTCGAGGAAGCTATGGAGTTCGCGACTCCAGACGATAGGGACTCCGACGACAGCGGGCGGGAACCCATCGAAGTGGATCCAACGTTTGCGCAGGACGCACGTTGGCCGGGGACAGTCAAGATCCACGTTGAGGCCACGATTTTCTGGTGAGCCTGTCCGTCTGCCAATAGCACATGGCCCCGGCGCTTAAATCACCCACTGCCATCGGCCTATAAGGGTTCACAGGGAGGTTCTTGTCTTCGCATCTCCTTTCTTTGAGGCGGCTTTGAGCGGAAGGTAAGTTTCATTTTCGACAGTCTACGGATGTTCTCTTTCTCAATTAGTTCTCATATTAGCTGGGCAGAAACAGGCCGCCCAGCTTCGATTGCATCCGTCATCACAATTTCGCAACCACCCAGCGTACCAGAGTCCAATTCGAACCCATTACCAGCTTCCTCGTCTTTTGCTTCTGGTGTTGTCATCCCTGAAGAATCGGGGCTGAACTCGACACAAGGCTCAACCGTCCCTTCGAGCCCGGAATCAGATTCGTACAGTTCCGCTGAAGATATTGGACTTTCCATCGAAGGGGTAGTCTCCAAAACGGCCGCCTGCACCAGCAGCGACGAGGACACGAGTGAAACTTTGCTGGCATCCCCACATGGCTGGACGAGTGCACCGACACCACGAAACAAAGGCAAGAAAAAGGGGAGCGGAGATACGGTCGTTCAACAGGAAAAGCAGGCGCGAGAACGGGACCTCTCGTTGCAAAAGCTTCAAGGAGGCGCTACATCTGCAGCTGGTCCGTCCAGCTCGACAGCAACATTGGTGTCAAAACCAGCAGACAAGCGCAAGCGTGGTCGTCCCCGCTCCTCTCATTCACGGTCTATGATTGCCACCATACATCTACGAGAAGAGAAGGCTCCCATCTTTCATGATTTTCTGAAGTTCGTTTACCCGCAGTAAGTCTCTCCTGTCAGCTTAGAGGCGTTTCATAAGCTTATGACCTGTCGACTATTAACAGCCTTGATTGCACTATCACCTGGTAAGCCCCACGCGTACGAACTCTCAGAAGGGGCTGATTATGTTTCTCCTGATTTAGGTACAATGTAGAAGGCCTGTGAGTGTCTCGAGATACTAGACACAGGACAGCTATCTCGATAACCGTTTTCTTCGATAGCATGAACATCTCGCACAAGCTTGTCGTCCCCACTCTTCAACAAAAATGCCTAGAGTTTCTCCTCACGCATGCCGCTGGCAAGCCTATCAAGGCCATGCGCATCGCCGAACTTTTCAACGAAGAGGAATTATACCGCGAGGCCAGTCGGTTCGTGCTTGACAATCCTGGTGGATGGCCGGATTGGGAACTGAACACGCTGCGCCACGAAACACTATGGAAATTAGAGAAAAGGTAATGCATCATTTACAACCGTTGATTGATTGTATGATTCTCACGCCGGATCGTTTGGTCTTCCCTTTCGTCTGTTCTAGACGGACGTGGTTTCTTGAAAGAGTGTTGAAGCTTGGCCTCGTTAACATTGCTAAGGAATACCAATGCGTGAATATCTGAATTAGGCTACTTCCAAGGAAGGTGATGGTGCGCCGCTCACAATCATCATCGTCTGATCTCGAATTTAGTGCGCAACATGCCCGGATCCCCCCGCATGTGCACGCTCTCTTGAAGAGAAGTGGCGACAGAACTACCACGCGCTCTTCCGCTTCGGTGAGTTTCAAACCCCAGAGTCACTATTCAATACGATGGGACCATACCATTTACTCAATTGCGTGAATACAAAGGCCCAGTTCAACCTTCAATGGTGTACCGCTACTTGCGATCACTTGAAGGCATCTCACCAACACTCATGCTCGTCCAGCTTACCTGCCAAATGTTCGCGAAGAACTGGTTGGCATCTCGTAAGTCCCTTGTATTGTTCACTGTGATGGCCAGGTCGGAGTTTCTGATACGCGCTGTGGCCTTGTATCAGTTTTTGACAGGATGTTCTCACTAGGAGTGCATATGACCCCAGCTAGTGGTCGAGGGACTGTCTTATCTCCGGGTGCAAATGGCCCGCGAAGGCATTTCTTATATTGTATGTTGCAGGATGAACAGGAGAAAAAGGCGAGGACAGGGCATCCCGGGAGTGGGTTGGCACCGGCCAGGACAGACCCTCCCCGTGCACGGCTTCACGTGGCGACATAGATATTTCTGACTCATAGCTTACACGTACATCCAACCAAATGTTTACATTCGAGCGCGTTGTGCTGCAACCACCACCACGCTCATCTTGATCAGTTCCAAGTGACTGCTGTACATACTCCCTTTGTACTTATAACACTCGCCTGGGAAACTATTCCTGGATCTGGTTTTTCGTCCGACTGCCTTCTCACCACTCTCGCTTGATGGCTGCCATGTCGGCACAAGAAGAATCTCTCACTCGGCGACTCGCCGGGCAATCTGTTAACAAGGCTGGCCTTGCCCTCGATCAAACAGAAATAAATCGAGTCATCGCCGAAGCATCTAAGGGGTCAAAGTTCTATGAGAACGAGCGGAAGAAAGACGTGGAGTTGACGGTGAAGATTGAGCACTTGCTGAAGAAGAAGGATGAATTGATGAAAGGAGTTGAAACCGGTGAGCGTCACTTTCCTCGCTGGTCTGCTATCAAGTTACATTAACGCCGTTTACTAGCTGCTGTTGAATCGACAGTTGACAGGATGGTGCGCGCGTGATTCCACCCCCAATCAAGGATTTAGCTAACAGGATATTATTCTCCCTCCAAGATTACTGAGATTGAATCAACTCGTGATCTGTCGCAAACCATCGTTCACATCGACTGTGATGCCTTTTTCGCGTCGGTCGAAGTGCGTTCACAAGTTATGGGATCGTATGTAGAAGAAGCCCTGATCCTTTCTTCCCCTAGGAGCTGTATGACCCCTCGTTGAAAGGAAAGGTCAGCTGAATGATGGGGCGGATACAACCTTCCCTGGAGCTAATATAACAATCCTCTCGGTTACCAAGGCTTTTGGTGTAAGCCCCGGCGTGTTGACAACAGCGTCATACGAAGCTAGGAAATACGGTTGTAGATCAGCTATGCCAAGTATGTCCCTCACTTTGTTCTTGGTGGTTTCCAGTGCTCAAGAAACTGCAAAGCTTTCATCGCGAAGAAACTATGCCCACATCTCATAGTCGTCCCCATCCACTTCGATCGATACACCGAGATGTCGAGAAAAGTATTCGATGTCCTCAAAACACGAGATCCTAATATGGCCGCGGCCTCTCCTGATGAATCGTACCTGAAGTGAGTATTCTTATCTTGTATACTTTAGGCTCCTGCTGATCATCTTTACAAAGTATTACCGAGTACATGCACGACCATAATATAACCGCAGAGGAGTGTGTGCGAGAGTTGAGAGCCGAGGTGGAAGAGAAAACCAAACTAACAGTTAGCGCAGGGATCGCGCCCAACAAGGTATGCGATTGAACAATATGGGTACCTCTACATTACTGACCGTGATCGCAGATGCTGGCTAAGGTTCGAAATCACTCATTCCACATCAACCAGTACTCACCTCTAGCATATCTCGTTATAGATATGTTCGGACCGCAACAAGCCTAACGGACAGTTTTTGTTGCCATTTGAAAGAGAAAGCATCATGGAATTTATGCAAGATCTGCCCATCAGGAAGGTGGGTTGCATCAGGGACACGTGTTTCTGGAGGAGACCCTCTACTGTGGGAAGCTGAGACAGCGTCTCGGGATGCTGCAGTACGGAGCCAATCTGAGCCAAATAGTTTTCCTGATGTGGCGCCAACACCGCTGATGTCAAAACTTTGTTGATCCCTTGAATCATCACTTAGATTCCCGGGATAGGCAAAGTGACTGAGCGACTACTAGATGGTTTCGGGATCAAGGTATGACGATCCACCTTCTGATCGAACATGCGGCCCGAGATTAATACTCTGTTCTTGTAGACCTGCCGCGATATCTACACTCACAGGACAATGATCTGTGTCATGGACCATGAGCTTGGACTGAAGTCCCTTCTTTATGCACACCTGGGAATCGGAAGCAACGATGTCCAGCCGGGAAGGCGGGAAGAGCGGAAAAGCGTTGGCGCTGAGACGTAGGCACTGCCTTCCCCATTACACGGTGCTGAAGTTGACCATCCGTGTGCTCCAGCACATTTCACGGGACTTCTAATGTGGACAAACTCCTCGAAAAGCTCGAGAAGGTGGCAGAGTCGCTGGCGGCGGACCTTGAGCGCACAGGTTTTTCCGGTAAAACAATTACTCTCAAGTATAAACTGGACACCTATCAACGTATGTGTAAACGAGATTGTCAAGTCGGCCGCTGCTCACCTTCCTATATTAGTGTTCACGCGTGCGAAGAGCTGTAGTCGCTACATCACAGCTAAAGAGGACCTGTTTGAGGTAAACACTTTATGCTTCACGTTCCTTTAGCCTTTTGCTAATGCACATAACGTATTAGATTGGCAAAGAGCTGTTCTTCAAGGAGTTGCCACTAAAGTTACGCCTTATCGGTCTGCGAGCGACGAACCTTAAGGATTTACGGAGGTCTGATGATAAAGGAATCAAGAAGGTATACGTGGAATACCAATCTCACGAGGCACGGTGCTGATGTGTCCTACTCCACAGTTCTTCAAGCCCGAAGACTCCCCACCAAAGAAACGGCGGAGGACCGATAGCGATGACTGTATAGTGATATCTGACGAAGAAGTATCAACGGCGCAAACTTTGAACATGGAGGCATCGACATCTTCTAACAAACCCAATTTCTTTGGCTCTGATGACGGAGCAGACGACGATCTTCCTCCACCTACGTTTTCAGCCAAACCTTATTCATATACAGGACCACCACGTCCATCAGTCGCTCCGGTAATTCGTGTCAAGCCTGATTCCTCAATGGCTGCATCGCGAACGTCCGCGAAGCCATATTCAAGGCCTAACGAGCATCCCAACGAGCCCACCCGCTCGAATCTGGATTGTCCGATATGCGGCACGACCCTCAAGACAGACAACGTCGGGCTGAACGAGCATATTGACTTCTGCTTGAGTCGTGCAATGATCAAAGAGGCGAGCGCGGAAGGCAGCCTCGATACAAATGCGAAGCGTGGTGGGGGCTCGAGGTCGGCCAGCATGAGAGGGAAAGGAAAGACGAGCGCGAAACGTGCCAACCCTTTTGCCGCGCGATGACTATCTTTATTACTATATATTGGGTTTCAGAGGAATGGTGCATGCAATTCAGTTCTGCGCGTTTTTGCCTTCGATTTGATATGATTGACTTCCTAATGCGTCACTGTGTACATCTCGGATACCCCAAGGTCTGTCGTGCCGTTCGACATTTGGAATCCGAGGCGCCATGGCACAACCGCAGGGAAATCAAATCCATTGGCCAGCTTGCCATCGTGCATGTTGCTTTTGAGTGTTACTAATGTCGTTGTGCCACGGAAAACGGGGATAGAAGACGCGTGCGACGTAGTTGCCACGACGCCCTTTTTTTCTGGCGAGCCGGCTGGTAGAGGAGGTTGGAGCATCTACGTCGAACAGGCTGCTTAGGAAAGATTTTGAAAGAATCACAGAACTGAGACTAGCCTTCATGTATTGACCAAGGATACCCGTCGAGATAGGGATTCCGAACAAAGTAGGCACTGGAGAGAGCACGGCATTGAAGAAAGGCTGCTGGTAGCCAGGAATCGTGACAGCGACGCGTATGCTTTTGCCCTCTTGGGTGAAATCAAAGTTGGCGAGGTACTCTGAACGCAAAAGGGCTCTGTTACAAACGGCCCGACACCATCACGCCCAAGCACGGAGCTTACTGGGAATGTTCCAGTTCTTCCGTCCTGGTACGTAAAATCCGGGTCAACTTGGGGAATGATCCTCCGACCGGATAGCTAAAGCTGACCATTTTCAACCGATATCAAATTCGAAACGTAGATCCTGGTGACACGGAAGCCAGTCTTGCCGCTAGAGTCTGTCCAGCGACCAGGGATATATAACAGCTCGTCGTCTATGCATCACATATGTATTAGCTGAGCCGATCGTTTCGAGACGCTCTCAGCACTGACACTGTCCTATGAAAGAGATGTGCGGTATCAGACAGCCGCCAGACAAGAGCGAGCCCAAGACTTACCGGCGGGGGAATCACCATAACGAATCATCTGCAACGCAATTCAGTTTAGTGTCAATCACGGTCAGGACTATCGGTTCAACGCTTGCCATAATGCAACTAGGCCCACCGATGAAGGTGCCATCCGCTAAGGCATCTGCTTCATTCGTGGCGGCCCAACCGCTGGGAAAGCTGACTTTAGGACTTAGAGGGCTACATAAGAAGGTCCAGGATGTGATTCCCGTTAGGTTCCATGGCCTAAAACATCACCATGGTGTATCAGTGGGAATCATAAGAAAGGCTCGGATAAAAAAAGGGCTCACGCCGGTTTCTGCGGTATGGTGTCGCTGCTCGTCATGAATTGATTCCGTAAGGTCTGGCAACAAGGAAAAGGCGAAGGAGCTCGTGGAGAGTCGTAGTTCAAATTCGAATATCTTTGGTGTGGGATCTCAGTATCTGGACAGCTATATGTGCCCATCATGCGGGTAGCCAGTGGGAACCGAACGTAAGGGTTACGGTTGGGAACATCGAGGCTAGCATCCAAAGATGAAAGAGTGACGAGCTCACACCGTATGATACGATACAGGTGTAGCGATACGTTCTGCATGGCTAGCTTATGGGGCCCAGGCTTGAGTCACTCATATCGGGTCGCACAAATTACAGGCAGATTTTGCATCATGTCCCGAACATAGCATAGTAGAGTTTGAAAGTAAAGCCTATCGCCCTAAAACAGCCCATCACGGTACGAAACATTGTAAAATCTAAAGATATAATAACATGAGCGACCCCCGAATGACTCATACCCACACATGGTTTGACCCCGCCTTCTGCCATCACTTCACCATTATTTTTCTCAAGTTTCGTACATCAGTAAGTATACAGAATATCTATAGTACAGCTTCTTAAAAAAATGTGAGAAAATGTGAGACTGATTAGGGGAAAATGCTATATGCTGCAGGGTCAAGCCGTCGCCTCCGCTGCCGTACCCTTGAACCCATTCTTGGCGTAGAGCAGCTAAAGGGTACTATAGATGGTCTTCTTATATATAGACGAAGATTTCCCAAACCATTTGTCAGCTGCTATCATGCAAGTCGCGCAGAACGTCCCGAGAGGTGCTGGGCTGTTACGCAGAAGCGCTTGCGTGATCGTCGAGTTCAAGCCTGATGTCCCACTATGGCCTGAACACCTCCTAGTTCACGCTTGTGATATACGCTGCCCTGCTTCGTTCTTTCCTGCCACTGCCCATTATTGTTCCCTCATCATAATCTCCATGTCATATCCTCTTTCATATCAAGCGAGGGCCGTGCACAAGCGCACCCTCGCATTCGCCTACTTTTCACTTCTTCTCACCCAAACATCCCGTTCGCACTGTTCTTCCCATTTTTCCCACATCGCATCGCGTTTTCACACGCTGCACACTCGGTATGCTGACCAGGCAGAGCCGAGGGGCGATGTAAGATTAATTAATTGTTATCCTTGTTCTATTCCATCTATTCTGATATATCATCATTGTATTTGACTACCGCATCGAGTACCCAATTCTAACATGGGCTTGGTCGGGTTTGTTTGTTGCTTTCCTCGTTTCTGCCTTGAGCCCCTTGAGAGTAAAGTGCAAACTGTTAGGTGAGGGTCCATGAGCTCCTGCAGGCCATTGGTAGGCGGGGAAAGCCTCGCCTATGGTTTTGTTTCTCTACCAACCAGCGGCTGAGAGTTGACAAGGATGCCTTTGCTTAGCAGCCGTATGGCGAGCGGGTCCCCAGATATTTGGTTTCAAATAGAGGTGCATTATTACTACACTCATTAATCACCGTCATTTTTGAGTTTTCTTGCCCCAAAGAGGCGTTTGGGGTCGACGTTTAGTGATCAAGTCCTTGGCCTGTGCGAGCATTCGCCCCCACATTAACCCGTGCCTCCATTTGCCATTCTCATCAGCGCAGATCTTCTCCAAATATCCCAAATATTTTCATAGTTATAGCTTACGCGGTGTTACAGATAGCTTAATATATATATTTGCAACGCTCAAACCTTTGTATACGCAGAATTATTGCCCAACACTCTTAGCTCAGTCATTAAGCGTCCCTTACGTTATATATGGAGTATTTGCGATCGCTCTCGCGTTCCCAAGCTTTACCAGATTTGCCCTTCACCGCAGCAAAATGTACTGATAATTCACGTTCGTTGACATGATCTTCTCAGAGTTGGGCAAGCAGCAAAACATAGGGCGATGGTGACCTGCGCAAACGCAGCCGCAGACACAGACACAATAGAAGTGCGTAAAAGCCCAGACACAATCATAGCGCTCCGCATATACGTATTGAGCTACCCAAGGGTTTAATAGACCGTCCATAACGCAACAAAACTCGTTTTCATGACGCGAAGGCCATGCTTGGAGACCAAACGGGTCGACTAGCTACACGTGCAGACTGACTCCTAGACCGTGTAAAACTCAGGTAGGCCAAACTCTGTCGTACCATCCGATATTTGGAACCCAAGGCGCCACGGCGCAATTGCGGGGAAATCGAAGCCATTTGTCAGCTTGCCATCGTGCATGTTGTATTTGAGTGTGTAGAGTCTCGTCGAGCCTTGGAGAACGGGGGTAACAGACGCGTGTGAGGTAGTCGCTACGACACCTTGTTCTTCTGGCGAGGCTGGGAGAGGTGGTTGGATCATCTACGTCAAACAATTGACTTATTGAGGGGGTTGCGAAAGAACAAAGCTGGAACTAACCTTCATGTATTGGCCCAAGATGCCTGTTGAAGCAGGGATGTTGAACAACGCTGGCACGGGAGAGAGTACAGCGTCAAAGAAGGGCTGTTGGTAGCCAGGGACTGTGACGCGGACGTGCGTATTTTTGCCCTCTGGAGTGAAATCAAAGTTGGCGAGATGCTCTGAACGAATAAAGATTCGTGATCAATTTCCTGAAACCATTACGCCAAAGCACGCGGCTTACTGGGAATGTTCCAATTCTTGCGTCCTGTCATGAACAACCCGGTTTAGCTTCGGCCAATCTTTTGTTCAGATAGCTGAGGCTGACCATTCTCAACTGAAACCAAACTCGAAACATAGATCCTGGTGACACGGAAACCGGTTTGTCCGCTAGCATCTGTCCACCGCCCAGGAATATACAACAGCTCATCGTCTATGTGTATGCACGTCAGCTGATACAATGTTTGCGAGAAGCATGGGCACTAACATGGTCCTGCAAAAGAGACTTGCGATATTAGAGACCTGCAAGACAGGAGTGAATTCAAGGCTTACCAGCTGGAGAAGCACCATATCGAATTATCTGCAACGCAATTCAGCTCGATCTTGGTTAGGGTTACTACGTTTCACCGACCATGATGCCACTAGGCCCGCCGACGAATGTCCCATCCGCCAAGGCGTCTGCTTCATTCGCATTGGCCCAGCCGCTGGGAAAGCTGACTTTGGGGCTCAAAGGGCTGCATAAAAAGGTCCAGGAGGTGACACCCGTCAACGTCCATGGTCTGGAATATCACCTCTTGTATTAGTGACATTTATAAGAATTGTTCGGATTGAAAGGCTCACGCAGGTATCTGGGGTATGGTGTCGCTGCTTGCCATAGGAGGATTGCTTGAGGTTTGAGGATTAGCGTGGAGGTGACGGGGTGTAGTTCAGATTGGAATTTCCTTGGTGGGAGGCACCAATAATAGATGTATTGTGCAGGTAGCCAATGGGAACGGCATGCAGGGGTATGGTTGGGAATTCGGGGCTGGAGTTGAAGCAAGACTGGTGAAATCACACCTCACCATAGAAGTATATTCAGGCGTTCTCCAGGTCAAGCCGACATTGTATCATCATCACGAGGGGTTCAAACAGCCACCAGCAACCAGTAACTGCGACAGATTCGTTCCCGGACATGAAGGCAGTGCTTGGAGACAGTATGCAAGTGCTACGCTACACGTGCAGGCCATGTCGTCGCCCTGATCCTGCCGCCTTGAGGCCCCCCAAAATGCGCCTTGTAGTCAGAAAACCATTGGAACAATCTAGTTTAAACCTTGCAAGCTCTGTGAAATTAAAATAACATCATCCATGATACGATTAGGCATTAGAAGCTTGCCAACTGCAGGCTATACATCAGCCGTCGGAGATAAACGGATGCAAGTGAAAACCTGGATCTCACAATCTTCACCTTATCTCCAACCGCTGATATAGCCTCTGGAAGTCAGCCAACCGTTCGCAATGTGGCTGGATGAGATATCAGGGCCTTGATATTGACATCATGCCCCGCGCGATCTATGCGAGTCCTGAATAATCTGCACCTCGATAATTGAACCGCCGTTTCATGTGCAGCAAACCTCGCACAGTCCACGAATTCGCAAGCCGCCTGTCGGTGTCGTACCTCGCCCCTGCCTGACCCATGGCTCGTGCTCTGCGACAGCCTGATACAACGAGGTTTTTGGGTCTATATAACGCAGATCCTACTGGGCCGTGATATCTTAACCATATCCCTCACCTCACACTTCCTCGCTGTGCGACACAACATAGGCAAAGCGAACTCTCGTTTCCCAAAATGACCCGGCCAACTCTCACGACGCCGACTCTTACCATATCCGTGCCACCCAGTGGACCCCTCCGTGCGATAATTTCGCCTGCCCCTTCTCCAATGTCACCGAGTCGCGCACGCCGTCAGCATAACCGCACGAGGACAGCACGACCGAGGCAAATAGGGTCCTTCCTTCGAGTACCGGTGGAGGCCGGTGCTCAGGCTGGTGACGACTTATATGGAGATGAACTCCTGACACCTGTACTCGTAACCAGGGGAGAGGCGCGGGCTAAGACCCCGACGCCTTCTGTCAGCGGAGAAGGAGCGCGAGAATCACCGCAGCTAGCGGAAGATGATATCGTGGAGATCAAAGACTTCTTGGCTAAGAAGGCTTGGATAGATGACAAAATCAAGGTGAGGAAACCCCTTTCTCGACCTAAGTTGCAAGTTCTAACTCGCTGCGTCTTAGTTGTACGAGAAGATGCCGGCCATTGATGTGTTTGCGGGAGCGGAGGAGCTGGCCTCTGACACGTTCCTGGGTCAACCGATCAGTGGACTCCCTGAGAGAGAGCAGTACGAGCAGTGGGTTTCACAACAGGAATCTATAGAGAAGGAGATGGAGTTTTTCGACAAAGGTAAGTCCAGAGTCTTTTTATTGTTATTTCGATTTAACGCCTTTTGAACGATAGGCGACCTCAACCGTCTGAAGAAATTCGCCAAAGGTTAGCAAGTCTGCAAGCTGTAGCCATGGTGATTGTCACTAACTGTCACCTCGACTTGTAGTGAAAGCAAGACAGAATCTGTCACCTGAGGACACCGACCTCGTTGAGCTCACCCTCACTACTCTCCTCGGCTTAGAGAAGCTATCGTCCCTGTTACGTCTTCGGTCAGATCGCTTGGAAGCATTGCGGTTGAGACTACAGTGGGAAGATCAGCGCCTGGAAGCATGGGCGCATCGACAAAGCTTGTTAGGCGACCTTGAAGCCTTCATCAGACGCGCTCGGTGGTCTCCTTCCACGTACGACGTGTTCTCCGACCGAGCTGACGGCCCGGTGTCTCAAGGAACCCCTCCGCACTCGCCAGCCCCAGCCTATGAACGCCTTCGCACGACCTCCACGTCGTCCAATGTGTCTATGGCCGCTTCGATCATCATCCCTCAATCACTTCTTCCCTCTCAGTATACCGACTTCTCTCGCAGCCATCGATTCCAACTTGCCGAGTCACTCTCGAGGGAGGCGGCCGGCTACGCCAGCCGAGTCCTCAACTTCAAGTCTTCCAGAGTCACCGTCGCTGCCAATACTCTCGAGCAGCTGATTGCTGTAAGCAGGGAGAAAGTCCCAGACGAGATACTTGGTGCACAAGATCATTTGGAGGTACGTCCTCAAGCCGCTCGGATGCTTCACAGACTTACCGTCCACCTCTTTTGATAGGTGAAATCTAGTGTACTGGATGGATTGGGTATGTCTTGTTTGCTTGAACGGTCATCTTGTCAGAGTTTGACATTCCCATTAAACGTTCTCCATTAGGTCGGTTTGCCATGAACATTGCCATGCAATGGATCAAGTGCGACCAGGTCTTTGGTGACTTGAAGAGATTGCAGGCCATCGCGCTTCAGCTCAAGGACGACGTCATCGAATCCAAGTCACAACATCCACTCCTTCAGCACAACGAGACATTCCAGTCGAGACTGATTGCTCTCAACGCCAAGATCACGGACGCGGCCATCGATCCTACCAGATCACGATCTTTCCCTCGACCGCTGCATCCAGCGTACCCGGATCAGCACGCTTCGAATCAGTACATCCTGAGCGTACTCGGTCTGGAGGTGCAGAAGGCCAAGGTCCTGACATCAGCTGCGTCAGCCGCTGCAGAGGAGTATCAGACTCTCTATCAAGCCGTATGCCACATCGGCAAGCTAGCAGACGACATGCGATCGATATCAGAGCGGCTAGCGACTGCAACGGGCCGTTTGGTGAAGGGCTCAGATTCCACGGGTGGAGATGGCACTCCCATCGACATCACAACAGAGGAGTGTTTGGACCCCATGAAGCACTTGATCTATCTTTCGTCCATCCCAGCCTTGACGTGGGAGTTGGACGACGCCGACGAGGCGGCAGAGCGTGCTATCACCGGGTGCCGATCTACTCTGAACGACCTGCTGGAAGCTGGTGTTGCCGTCGATCCGCGATTAAAGATCTCGGCCGAAGCCTGTGTTGTTAAGCTCGAGAATGAGCGGCTGACTGCAGAGACGGTATTGGACGAGGTCACTGCGAGGAGAGGTTTTCTGAGGGAGGCGAGGGAGCTGTGGACCTCCGTGCAAGATGCGCTCCGCAGCCTGGCGGGTATCCGGCAGCGCGCGGTGGAAGCTGCAGAAGAGGGACGCTGGCAGCCATTCATAGATACTCTGGAAGATGAAGACGCCGTCCTGGCGATCTCGGAGAAGGAAGAGGAGGAGAAGGCGAGAGAAAAGGCGTCGTCGTCGTCGTCATCTCCCTCGTCATCCACGTCGTCGTCAGCATCTTCTTACTCGAGCATGGAACCCGAACCGGCAAAGCTTCTCAAGAAGGTCGACGAAGTATCCAACAACATTGCCAACGCCATCTTCCCTCGTCAAGCTCAGCTTCTCCCAGCACTACCCGGACGACTTGCGGCACACATCTCCATCGCTTCCGACAGCTTGAACAACGAGATCTCGGTCTTGAGGGAGTTTATCCGCTTGCTAGAAGACATCAAGCGCCAGGCTGGGATTATGACTGAAGTCCGGGATGAATCAACCGCGCTGAGGGAGAGGGTCAAGAAGATACGCACCTCAGTACGCTCAGCGAAGTACATGTTGTCAGATGAGTCGGAGCCGTTGGACGGGGGCGACTTCCTCATGCAAGAGGAAACGTTGGCTGCCAGGTTCGCTCGTCTACAGGAGGATATCCGCAACTTCGTCGATGCACTCCCAACGCGTGTACCCCTTTTCGCTTCGACATTCGATCCTCATGCGCCTCGACTCCTCCCACCGGTCATCCCAAATCACGTCAAAGGCGCCGCCGCAAAGGTCCTGCCGTTCAGCTTGGGTCAGCTCGACCAGGATGTCAAATCAGACGTCAGCATCCTCACCGGCCTGCTCGCTGACTCTTTGACCAACATCGGCCAGCAACTATCTTACCTGCGCGTCGCCGGATACATTCTGTACACAACATCCTTCATTGTTCCTCGTCGGATTCTGCCCCATCTCCCCGTCCGGCGCTACCTCCTCCCAGTATCAGAGAGGATACTATCCACCGACTACTACAGGGCGGCGGCTACCACCTACTTTTACAGTTTCGGCCAGCTCTTGTTCGGGGACGGAGGTCGAAGAGAGTTGACGACATTCCAGCAGATTGCACGAGTACAGTTTGGAGTTTTGTCTCAGGAGCTCGCTATCATGCGGCGCGACTATGAGTTAGAGAGGGAGGAGCGCATGCGCAGTCAGCGGGAGCTGAGGAAGGAGATTGAGGGCGTTATGGACCAGCTGAGAAGCCAACAAGCAATGACTCCAGGGCGTGTATCGTGAGTCGCAAAGCTTATGCTATTGATCGGAGAGAGGCTAACAGATATCAGCACAGCACTGCTCGATTGGACGAGATCGCATCGACCCTCGCCAACCTAACGGCCTTTGTTCAGGATACGGAGTCCTATGTGAGAAGTCCTACTCGATATCAGTGATACGGTCGTAGCTGACTTGTGTCTATTGCAGAGGGAAGAAAGTCGTGCGATTGAGCGCATGCGTCAAGTCTCTTTGGACCAACAGCGCACAGTGACTTTCACCTCTAAGAATCCTTTCGACTCCCCATAATTTAGACATCGTCGTTTTAATCGTACCAGGCGGGGAATTCACATGTATTATGTATATTGCCATCATTTCATCACCACCGCTCCGCTCCATCCTATCACTGTAAAGTACGCACACCAATATGGATTATCATTGTTGTATATTCCACCCAGCAACCAACTCACCGGAGGTTACCGACCTCTAATATTGCTTCCCACACATTCGCGACTGTTACCGTCCATTATTTTGACTACTCTCATGGAAATCTCGTAGGGATTCTCCGCTTTGAAGCTTTCTGAGGGTATGCTGCTGACTTCGAGTGCATAGCTCGATCCTTCAAGGCGGCTACCACCACCCACTATCTCGCGAATGGCAAGCCCAACGCCAGTTGACTAAAGCAATGCTCATGTACCCCATCTTCATAACGGACGATCCCGAGGCGGAAACAGTCATTGCTTCGCTTCCCGGTCAGAAGCGTTGGGGAGTAGAGAAACTAGAAGGCTTTTTGGGCCCGCTGGTGAAGAAAGGCCTCAAGAGCGTGATCTTATTCGGAGTTCCCCTCAACTGTGCCAAGGCGAGCGACTTTACTCGAAGAGTTCTTCACAGATATTGATTTTATCGTATGATTCTCAGGACGAACGGGGCACTCCGGCCGATGACGTTTCAGGGCCCGTCATCCTTGCCATCAAGAGGTTACGCTCGCTGTTTCCCGATCTTTATATCGCAGCCGACGTATGTCTCTGTGAGTACACTTCTCATGGCCACTGTGGCGTCCTTCACGACGATGGAACTATCAATACGCCTCCTTCCGTTCAACGCATCGCCGAAGTGGCTGTGAACTACGCGAAGGCTGGCGCCCACTGTGTCGCGCCAAGCGACATGATGGATGGACGTATCAGAGCCATTAAGATAGGTTTGATGGAAGCCGGGTTGGCCAACAAATGCACTTTGATGAGCTACTCTGCTAAGTTCGCGAGTTCGTTATATGGCCCGTTCAGGTGGGTGATATTTCTTCCAACCTTATTCACGGGAATCGATAATCTGAATTATTACTACTACAGAGATGCAGCTGGAAGTGCCCCTTCGTTTGGCAACCGCAAGTGTTATCAGCTGCCACCCGCTGGGCGTGGCCTTGCACGTCGAGCAATTGTGCGCCGGCTTCGACTTACTAGATCTTTTTGTTTCCAGCTGATTTTATTTCCGTATTCCAGCTTCGTGATGTCGGGGAAGGAGCAGACATCATCATGGTCAAGCCTGCGCTACCGTACCTTGACATCATCGCCAGTGCGGCGGAGCTCGCACCGGACCATCCACTCGCGTGCTATCAGGTTAGCGGAGAGTACGCGATGATCGTTTCTGGCGCGAACGCGGGCGTCTATGATTTGAAAACGATGGCGTTCGAGACCATGGACAGTATGCTCAGAGCAGGTTTGTTCGTTCGTCTTGATATATGGTTTAATAACCTGATTGATTTCCTTTTGCTTTCCGAATAGGTGCCACGCTTGTTCTTTCGTACTTCACCCCGCAGTTCCTGGATTGGTTGGATCAGTGAACATTGGAATGTTTCCTCTCTATACGTACCCTGATGCATGCCCTTTGAAGCACAACGCGCGATGGCATCTGCATAAAGGTAACCGGTCCTACGTTCCTCATGACGCGGGCAGGGCGCCTTCTTGAATTGCCCTTTGCTGTAGGGTTGACTGCTCAGATCTAGGTCAATGAGTCTCGCGTGCGCGGTTCTGCCTATGCACAGCAATGAACATAATTTCTCGAGTCTAAATTCAATGATTAAACAGTGAATAAATACAGACCGAAAAGGAAATGAAAAGGCCGGTGAGAGAGTGATCAACTGTCCACGGAGCTTGTAGTATCTTGTCCCTCCCCACTTCCCGTGCCAACGATACTAAGCGCAGTAGCTGCAATGACACCAGCCATATTCCCGTTTATCGGATTACTATTGTCCGTTGTAGAAGTGACACCCGCTCGTGGACCGTATAGCGTCGTCCCTCCAATAGCATCCCCTAGAGTCCCGTGAGATTGTGCTGGGGTCGCGTTCGCCTTCACGCCGACAGGGCGTGATGCATGATCGGTACTTGAGCTCGGGGTGGGCGAATCCTCTGGGCGCGCTGAAGGTGACTCCTGAGCAGTTGCGTAGGGATCTACGTTGGGATTCTCAAGTGTTGCTGGGCCTTGTCCTGTTCCCTGACGAGTGAATCCATTGGCACCACCCTGATTGAGATCTTTCGCAACGAGAGTGGAAGCATGCGTGGCTGGAGGACTGTAAGCGTGGAATACTAGGCCCATTGGAAAGCGGTGATCTTTCGACGTCGGCCAATCTAGGTGTTTGGTAAACAACATTAAATGCAGCTAATATCACACAACTAAAGGTCTCATCCAAGGCGTACTCGAAGAAATTCCATTGCGACTATCAGGGAGTGATTGTCCTATTTCAGGATCAAGGCCAAGATCAACCACAACACCCGTTGGATGATCGTTCGTATTTCTACATGTGAGAGTTCTTGGGATGTTTTTAGGGGTGGCGGACCGAGTAGAATGAGGAGAGATATCTAGCGGTAGCGCGACAACCGCAAAGAACATGATTCTGGGTTAGTGGCTTCTGGTTGGTATCCGCTGAGAAAAGGCTCGATCAGTGACTTACGCACTCTCTTCATAGCATGTTTGGGTGAGGTCAAAGATACCAACTGGGTTGTTGGAATCACTGGAGCAGCAAGCGCCGGCGTCGAGGCTTGAAGGAGAGCGAACAGAGATAGGGTGAGAGTGGCGCTAAGCATAACCCGGGTCATCCAAGGTTATGAAGAAACGCAAAAAGTCGAGGAGCTTGTAGGAGAAATATAGAGAGCAGCACGTCCTCTAGGGAAGCAGTGAAGGTCTTGAAGATCATTTGAGAGGTTTTAGCTAAATTCTTTATAGATTATCTTGGGGTTGGTCCAAGCAACTGGGCGTCGGTCCAGCCGTTGGGAACTACGTTGGATCGTTCGACCGCGCGTGGTCTTAGAACACATCTCGAGTCGGTCGTTTAATTTCATTCTTGTCGTGGTCAGCGTTGGGATGAGTCTGGTGAGGTGCGCGTGTACAGGACACACTGAACGACTTGGCCACAACCCCTGACTTTCTGCAACTACGGATGACAAGATATCACACCTCCTTCGTCATGGGTCCCGAGGCCGAGAAATTCCGGTCGACAGACGGTGCGGTGGTCAACCCCATTCTAATTACGAGAATCCCCTCAAACTCGGCATCATATCTTGTGGCTGTTCGGTGTATCCAGTTCACTACTCAAAGTCGACGAGTGGCTCATGCAAACTGCAGCCACAATTTTGATGCCGTCAGGGGCTGAAAATCCTGCTAAGAGGTCGCAGGTTGATATTCGGCGCTCAAAATCATTACATTTACCAACTCACAATGGCCAGCAACTCAATTTGAAGTCATGCCTTGTCTGCTCCACTACTTCATGCATCTGGGGCGACTCTCTTTGGTAATCATGGTTTACGTACGAGCTACGCATCGTCAGAGATTAATCCTGACACAATTGTTGCTGGATGCATATACGCGCGGAGAGTCGACGCTTGGCCTGGTATAGGATCGCTGATAGGTTCTGCCATCCATTCCTCATCATCATACACCCGATTTTCACATTCTCTTCTCTTCCTGGTAATCTCATCTTTTATTCCTCTTCTTCACCTTCTTTCTCGGCTTCACACCCTTTCACAGAACGTTCACTGAACCCCTTTGTCAGAATATGGTTCGAGCCACATGAACGATGACGGCTCGCTGATATGGACTTGATCCAAGAAATTCCTAAAATGGTTACACGCAGTACTATCTTCAGCATCAGTCTCTCCTTTCTTCTTGCTGTTGCCACACCATTCGGTCGTTTCCCCGCCGAACAAAACGCCGGGTCGAAGACAGCCGCGTCGCCGGGTTCGACAAGCGACATGGCAAGCACGATGTCAGACGCCCCTTCGAACACGTGAAGTGCCACTTCCCTCAGTACGTTGATGAAAGCATCCGCTTCGACGATAAGCACTCCCGCAGGCCCGATGGCGAACTTCGTCTCAGAGAGCACTGTCAGGTGAACGTGGGTTTCACGAGCATGATCGCTCCAACATTGTCGAGCGGGACCGAAGGCTTGACGAAGAGCGTCGGTTCCAGGAGGATGGACACGTGAAGCGCAATCTCGATGATCACGTTCGCTTCAGGGAAGGAGGCGCCGCTGAGCGAGGTCGAATCCACCGCAGCCAAAGGTCGAGCGTCCTTTCGGGCACAGTAAGCGTGGCTTCGATAACCACAGCCGCTTCAAAGAAGGACGTGTCGCCGAACAGGACGACATCGACCACAGGCTTGACAAAGAGCGTTGGCTTAAGGAGCATGGTCATATGAAGCGTAATTTTGAAGCTCATGGTCGTATCGCTGTCAGTTTGAGGCGGTAGCCTCTGCTGTGAAGGCTCGCTGCCTGCGCCGGTGACTAGCCATAAAGTGTTCTGTATCGACAAGCGCTGCCCGAAGACCAAGAAATAACACCGATCGCACCATCTTCAGTCCAGGTCGGGTAGTTCCCCTATCAGGCATTCTTTCCAGAGTTGTCTCTTTCGTGTAACATAACCAGTTGCTTTGGCGTCGCTTCCGAGGCTCCAATTTGCATTAACGTACTAATGGCCAGGAACTCGTAATGAGAAGTGGTAGATCAGAGAATGTAATAAGATCGCACGAGTGGAGACTGGCTATGCAAAGAACATAGCGTGTGCAACGAGGAATAAATCACGTAGCCCTTCAAAAGAAATTCACTGTCCTGGTTTTCTTCGCCAACACATAATCCTTCCCACCGCCACCCCTTTTCTGCGTCCTAGCTCAATGCAAAGTAACCAAAAGTCCATCGATCTGGAGTCGAGGATCAAATCATTCTTGTCTTGATGAGAATCTTAGGGCTTGGATGGTTCTACCGAGGCTTGTCGACTGGCCTCCACATCCTTCCACAATTTCTCCTTGTGTCGGATCTCAATGTTCCCATGTGCATCGTGCTGGTGGAGCTTAACACAGTCCTTCGTGCCCAACAGAAGTAGTTCGAAGAAGAAAGACGACGCGGCACGTCGCGAGGCCTGAGCAAGCACCAAAAGAGGTAGAGGAGGCAGGGATCTTTGTTAACGATAATATCAAGAGACATGAATAGGCGGTGGCAAAGCGTACCTTCTCGGATAACTTCTTGAAGCTAAGAGACTTGTCAGCTCCCGCTCCCGCTGCTGTTGATGCTTGCCCTCGCCGGCGGGGCGTTGCATCAATGTCTGGACCACCACCGAACTGCTTGCGCAGGACACCCATGGCCTTTACGGTATTCTTGCTGTAGTTCTCGTTATTCGGGCCCTCATCCTCCTCAGGGTGAGCTTGGATCTGAGTTGCCGACCCTTCCTTCGACGGCCGATAGTCCATCACGTGAATTGGGCACACCAGATCTGAGTAAGTCTCTTTCTCCTCGCCTCCAAATCCGTTGTCGGCCGGTGTCGAGAACCGTGATCGCCTGTCTTCCTCCGTCTGCTGAGCCTCTCCTGCCCCATCGTCACCCATGACGGAAGGAGGTACCATAGATCCAGCCTTAGACGCTCGGCGCCTTGCATCCTCCTTCGCGCCTTCGACGTCGATGTTGAACTCACCACCTCCGTCCATGTCCATCTGGAAATCATCTCCAGCGCCACCTAGGCCATTAAACGAGATGTCCCCTCCACCATCCGCCGGCCTTCCAAACACGTCGCTCCCAACGCCCAGGCTCCTGGCCACACTAACATCTCGTCTTCCTACTTCCACTTCTGGGTCCTCCACTGCGAGTCGAGCGCGTTTCGGAGAGCGGCCCTCATTTTCTGCGTCCGATGCAGCAGCAGCGGGGCGTTCACGACGGTTGGGCTTAGACGGAGCGTGCGTAGGGAACATGAAAAGGCTATTGAGCTCTTTGGGCATGCCGGGTGGTGCTGCGCAGAAGAATGTGCCTCGCTCTGTGGTAATGGTTGGCATAAAGTGTGCGAGTGGATCGGCTCGGATGTGCAGCAGGGCCATGACTGTGCGCGAACGAGGGAGGTATTCTTGCTATATCGTGTAGAAAGATGACAATGAGTATCTGAACGGAGCTACAACGTTCAATGACAAACCTGAACGGTGATATCGCTGACATCCCGAGCTTGAGAGTTCAGACCGCCACGACCGAGATGAGCTCCGGGGCCGTCTTCCAGCTCTGTGATGGGATCGATGATGACTTTCTTCAGAGCCTTCTTCTTCTTGACAACAGCGGGGGCCCCATCCTCAGTTGCGCGAGGTGTTTGTTCACTTTCACCCCCAGTCGGCTGTTCCTGTGGTGGCGGAGTTCCGGGGGGTTGGGTCAGCGGGCTCGCTATCATACAGGAGAAGTGAGTAGTTCACCAAAAATATGTCGAAAACTACATGCGGACTCACAGGCCCGAGAATTAGCATCCTTTGTCACTTCAGGCGTCTTAGGCCTCTCGGAGCGCACCCTGTCGCCTTCACCGAAATCAATTCCGAGGTCAATATCCATTCCCATGTCTCCTCCAAACTCCTCCTGCACCCCAAAATCGTCCATTCCATTCCTACTCCCACCACCGAGCACGTCGTCGAAATCACCGGCGGCGCCAGCGCCATGTAACCCTGAGTCAAGAGAAGCTCGACCGGGTCTGGGAGCCACGCTCGAGTCGCGCATTCCCATTTCAATGCTCATGCCATCCTCCTCTTCTTCACCGGCCTTGCCCTTTCCCTTCCGACCAGGCTTTGCAGGGCTTTGTTCACCAGTAGCTCTAGCTCCTTCTTCACCAAAGTCGACGCCGATGTCGAAATCAAAGTCCTGTGATCCGATGCCACCACCTCCGAGGTCGAACTCGTACATGGGGTCGTCGAGATTGAAGTTCATGTGGTTCTCGGCAAGGGTGATGTCCTTCTCTCGGGCAATGTGCTGCTGACCTTGCCCGATAGGGCGATCAAAGTCAAATTCCCTGATGAGATATCGGCTTCAATGCTGTTGTCAGAACGATTGAAAAGTGCTCCTTATCCTCACCAGTTCGCATCTGGAATCATGAAGTCCAAATCAAACCCATCTCCCTGAAGAGTGATCGCATTGCGATTGACCGCTAGTTGATCCTCGGTCAAGTCGACCAGTCCGGGGCGGAAAGCCTGTAAACAACATTGGTCAGAACAGAATACAAAGCGTTGCAATCGCATGGGAAGAGGAAATTCACCATCTTGATCTTAAGTAATGCCTCATTGCAATCATCTAGTAGGTACTTGGCTTTCCTACTGTAAATACGGCACACACCGAGGAGGAGTTGGCCACTGAGACGAAGTGCCATGGGGACGACTTCCTGACCCATTATCGCGTCGGCGGCCTGAGAGATATCCGTCTGGAGAGTCTGGGTCTTTGAGAGCTTGCGTTCCCAGTGTGCTGCGAGCCATACTTTCGCGAGTGGCCCGCGTCGAGAGAGGATCGCTTCCGCATAGAACATGTTGCGGATCGTAGGTGGTTGTCGCGGACAGTTCAAACTCCAACAACTTTGGTTTGTTCCAGTTGTTCGGCTTTTTCGCTGTTTGTCGACGCGCAAGAGCGATTAACCCAAAACTACTCGTCCACTAATGTTTCACGCTGCTCGTCGGTCGGTCGTCAGATCACTCAAGGAAGGTGTGGCCGTATATCGCCTGGCTCCAGGTGAGATCCATTGACTTGTCCAAATTGAGGACAAGGTCTAACTGTAGTCTTCTAGTGAGCAAACGACGGGTGTCTTCTCAAGCAGCAGGGGTTCTCCACACCTACAGCGAAGCCGGTCCTTCACGGCCTAAACGACAGCATTCTGATAATAGGCGGCGCCCCAACTATGATGGGCCTAGATACACCCTCACGCCAAATGATGATATCATCACTCTCAATTATCACCTGTCGCGAGCGGCGCAGTCTCTGAACTTCGTGCAGACTTTCGATCTCTTGTCGGTCATTCGAAGGCGAGGGATGTCGCCAACGTTGGAGACGTATCATTCCTTGTTATTTGTTCTGGCACAGAACGAGCTGGCAGAGGAGGCTCTGGCCATCTTGGCAGATATGGAAGGTGTGGGCCTCCGTCCAGACATTCATGCCTTTAATCTTGTCTTGCAGGTACGCAATCTGCTTTAAATTAATTTGATGGCTGTCGACTCTGATCTTTCGGAATCACAGGCAGCCATACCACATCCACAAGCCCACGCACACGCACGGACTCTCATGAAGACCGCCCTTGTGCTGCCAAATGAAGAAACCTACGAACTTATTCTTGGCCAATGGGTGGAGCAGAGCAATCTGGAGATGTGCCTGCAAGACTTACAGAACATGTTCGATACTGGAGTAGCACCCACTATGGCAAGCATGACGAAGGTCATCAATCTGGCGGCAGACATGGGTCGACCACGGCTGGCGCTGGACCTCATCAGTGCGTATGAGGCGGGAGAGGTTGAGCGCTTGCCTACCAGCGTCTGGCTACATCTTTTGACATCCTCTGTCGAGGAATTCTTTGTATGTCCCATATTTATCATAAAGACGTTTACTTTACTGAACAGATCTTCCATTCTCATTGCGTTTATTTAGGATGAAGGTGTGGAGCGTGCCCTCCAGAAGTGTGAAAAGGTCGCGCTAGATGAAGGCATCCTCATGGACATCCTCCACTTCGCCACTCGACGCAGCAATCTCCCGTTGCTCCAAAAAATCCTGGAAGACCTCAAATCAAACGGCGTCAAGCTCCAGGAACATCACTACGCACCACTAGTCGAGCTGCACTCTGCGGAGAAGAACTTCACAGATGCCCTAGCAGTGTTCGGTACTATGCGTCAGAATGATATTACACCAACGCCTGGGTCAGCAAGATCACTCTACGAGGCCCTGGCCAAGGACTGGGATAACATCGATAGGACCTACCGAATTATCGAGGCCATGCGCGATCGTGATGAAAAGATCCATCTCGTCGTTCTCAACGCGCTCCTACAAGCGGCCATGGCTAAAAAAGACCTACATCGGGCTGTCGGCTTCTACCATGGCTTTTCGTCGTTCGGCGTCTCTCCCGACGCCACCACGCTCACACTCCTCTTGCGCAACTGCAGCAATAGCGATAATGGAATGCTCGCCCACGAGCTGTGGGATGAGATAGTCGCTGGTGGTGTCCGGCCAGATGAAAAAGCATACAACGCTATGATCCACAGCACATCCCTAAGCATGACAGATTACGAGGCTTGTTTCCACTGGCTGGAGGAAATGAAGAGCAAGGGGTTCACGCCATCGAAAGCATTGTACGAAATGCTCGTGAAGCGTCTAGCGTATAGAAATGATCCGAGGCTTCAGACGGCGTTGGAAGAGATGCAGGAACAGGGCTATGAAATGAGTGGGGCGGTGAGGAGGTTCGTGGAGCACGGTGGCCGGATAGACAAGACCCCACCAAAGGAGGAAGGCGAATCGCTGCTGCGGAGGAATCATAGGCTAATCCACGACAAGAGGAGACAGTTTCCACTGGATTTAGACTCTATTGAAGCTCGTCAGGAGCTGTATGAGGAAGAGAGGTCCCGGTCAGAATAGGTCTCGTTAGAGCATACTGGATTGTTTTATTAAACATCACCTTTTGTCTGCGGTCTGCACCATTGCCTGCCCAGCTGGGAGAGAAATTTCTAACAAGTACAGAACATCTCAGAAGTGTGGCAATGGATGAACAACGAATGGTGAAAGGTGTTTCGCGTGCTTTTCCACACACAACCGCACGTGACTACGCGCTGGTCAAGATTGCAAGCCAAACATACCCCCAAGATCAGACTCATGTCCACTTTGAAGCCGTCCTCGACATGCAAGTGACTTTAAACATCTACCGATAAGTTTCTCTCTGATCATGGCTGTAGCATCCAATGGATTATCTAGCCCCACCAACCCCTTCCAAGGAGCCAGACCCAGAAAGAGTCATGGACGGGATCAAGCCAAAGGTTGGCGCCGTTGTTTACGCATGACGGATGAAACTGAAACTAATAGTCTCTGCTAGACTCAGCCACGCTGTTAGAAGTCGGAAAACAACCCGAGCAGGCCATTGCAGGCTCATCCAAAGTTCACCGTACGGCACCACCGTCTGTCCAGATCGACATTTTGAGGCAAGAGGTTAGTACTTACACCCAACCATCTCTCTGGTCCCATTGTTCCAAGCTGATACTTCATGAATAAGCTCCATCAACTGAAGAATGAATGTACACGCGCTCAGAGGGGCCATCAGAAGGAAGCACTTACCTGGCAGAATCAGATTTCCAAAGCTGAAGGACGAGCGAAGGAATGCGAGAGAGAGAGGACCATACTGCAGTCCGATCTTATGGCTGCGCAGAGGGCGGCACGTATGTCTCTTCCTCCCAGGGACGCGGTCCAAGTTTGACTAGTGGCTAAATTTGCCCTTTAGGACAAGCATCAGAAAAAGAGAAGGCCCTCCGTCTCGCTGTGAGTAGCTGTCATAACGGATCTCTCCGAAAGTTACCGTGTCCGATCCTTCCATGTTCAGTTCGACAGGGCTGAGCAAGACATCGGTTCTGGGGCCGACAAGGGTCAGAGGTACAACGCGCTACAGCGGAAGGTAGAGGAGCTAGAAGATCTCCACGACGAGTCTAAGCAGAAGGTTAGTGATCCCATATCTTATGTGATCATACGTGTCGTGAACAGATCTACTCGCGCCGTATAGCATAGAGCGGAGGTCGACCGACTAAGGCTGCAGCTCGAGGAAGCCCAGAAGCTCGCTGCAGAACGCAAAGATCAGCTCAATCAAGACCGTAAACACAGCAAGTCGTCGGATCAGGCATTGGAAGACCTCAAAGCTACTTTGCTCACAAGAGAAGTGGAACTCGAAAAATTACGAGACGCCCATCAGGAGGTTCTCGCGGCCTCGAGTACGCAAGCATTGAAGGACCAGACGAAAATCGGCAAGGTGAGCCAGTTGCTACAGGAAACCAAGGACCAAGGCGCCAAGGATATACAAGCCCGAGACGCTACGATCAAGAGGCTACAGGCATCACTCGAAGAAGAGCGGAAGCGCCACCAAGCCGCTCGAGCGAAATTCCTCGATCTACAGATGGCTCTGGACATTAAAGACGGGCAAGCAACCAGTCGAACGCAAGAGCTCGAGAAGGTGCTAGCCGGGGCACGGAAAGAGATCCAAGAGCTCGAGGCAGATCGAGAAGCTCTCCAGATTTCATCGACTGTACTTGCGGACGATCTGGTGGAGGCGAGGCAGACAATAAGTTATATCTCTACCGAATACGGACGCCTAGTGCACTCTACTGTTTCCAAAGATCGATATGAGCAGATGACGACAGAATGCGCACGGCTCCAAATCTTGGTCATTAGTCTGGAGGCAGACGTTGAGGACCAGGTGGCTCAGTTGAAAGAGCTAGGGTATCTCGTTCAAGTCGGAGCCGAAGCTACTTCAGCCCTCACATTGGCTTTGGAAGAGTCAGAGACGGAGGTGGAGGCCGTGTCTCGGTTGTATCGACAGGCGTTGTCGGAGGAAAGGCTCGCGGGGCAGTTACACGCACAGCGGTCAGAGGAGCTCATGCAGCTCGAGCGCCTTGCGTCAAAGTTGTCACAGGGAACGTTACTAGATCGATGTCGGTCACTCGATCTCGATGTGGATCGACTTTGTATGTTGATGGAGCACTACCACGGGCAGGCGGACGACTTCGCCACTACAGTAGAAACAATGGCTGCCGCACATACGGAAGCTCTAGCCAATAGCGAGCTACTCATTTGCAGGCTGGTGGACGCAGACGTCGCACACAGGCAACTCCAGGCCGAGTCGAAGGCTGCAACCACTGCACGCGAAACCGTTTTAGACGAACTACGCACTCGGAATGAGGAGCTGAAGCTGGCCAAGTCAACCAACGCGAAACTGCAGACGAAACTCGAGGAAACGGTGGACGAGCTGCGCGATGACGTGATCAAGGCGGAGAGCGCGTTCGCAGAAGCCCTGGAAAAGGCGACAGCTGGCGAGAAGTTTGTCATGCAGAGTCGTATGTGCGAGGAAGGCCTGAGAGCAGACATCAATAGGTGAGCGCATGCATTCCAGTGTGCGCGTTCAGAGCTCGTCTCGTAACCGACATGTTTACCTTGTTCCCAGGTTGATGGAACAGTTAGAGCACGCAGGGAGATACGAAGCGGCGTACCTACGCTTGATTCAGGAAGTCGGCGTTCTCGTTTCTAGAAACGCTCTTGCCGAAGAAGAGGCGAACAAACTCAGCCAGGTCAACGTCGAAATTCTAAGTCATACCAACGCAAGCCAGAAGATTTTATATGTTGATCAGATTAGGAGAGAGCTTGCAGAGACAAAACAGGTGGGCTGAATGGTTGACAAACATAGTTGCGATGCTGACCTATACAATACAGAAATTGATCGCGACCACTGTCGATCGGGATACTGCCTTCAGCGCCAAAGCAGCTTTGTCCTCAGAGCTTGCAACATACAAATCGTTGACAACGGCTATCGAATTGAAACCCAAGACACACCTAACCCGGGTGCAGAGGGCACCGCTGGCGATAACTTCAAGATCAAACACTCTGATGGAGAAGAGTCATATCCCGCGAGCGAAAGGTGACGGAGCCCCTATGACGCTGGACGACCTGCGATGAGAATCTACTACCTGATGTCTCTTTTATTTGCGGTTCCAGTGTCTTTTTGGGTCACAGTGGCTTGTATTCATATCCAAGAAACGGTCGAGACATAGTTGAGACTGAAGGGATGATAATCATATGAAAAGAGGTCATTCGAATGCAGCCAACCGGCTGCGGCGTTGCTTGGATTGGTTTAATCCAGCGCCAGCCCTTCGATTTTCTGGTACAGTTTTATCATCGTCTTCGTTGCTAGATCCCGAGGTTGAGTCTTCGCTGGATTCCTCATCTTGTGTCTGAGTCTTCCGTGCCGGTGTTCTCAAAGGTGCACGTTGAGTTGCTGGCTGGCTGGCCGACTGCTGCTTGGAGACTAAACCATTCAATGATGGGTATGGGCTGGCTGACTGCGTGCGGTTTAGACCACCACGTAGCGTATTCGCGGGCAGCGGTGTTTTGCTGTTATTTTGCAGACTTGTTCGTAAACCATGACCAGGGCGTACACCATGTACCCCATTTGGGAACGGAAAACTAGCGGACATAGCATTACTTCCCGTTGCTTTGGTCCCTAAGGTCGTCTGTGGCAATAATTTGGGAAATGGTTGATCCCGTCTGCTGCCCTCTTCGTTGAAGTCAGTGTCTGACTCAGACGGGCGACGACTTGATGGAGATTTCAGCGGCGACGAAGCCTTCAGGCTTTCGTCGATAACAGCTTCATCAGATTCTTCGCCCTGAAAAGACCATTAGAAACAAGGACAGGCACAACGGTTTGCGGTACGCACTTCTGATCCTGGAAGCTGATCGACTAGAGATTCGATCGACGACTGCGATTGAATTGACGGAGCAGGCTGTGAGGATTCGAGTATGGGATCCCAACCGGGAATACTGGGCCTTTGACGATGTCCACTACGCTTCGAGGGGAAGGCTGGCGTCGCTTCTGTTTGCATTAGAGGGAGCCCGGTTAATTTTGTTTTCCCAACCGCCTTTGGGCTCAACTGTGACGCCGGTATGAGGACCTCGCCTGATAAACAGAAGGTTTCATTAGGCGTGCGCAGGCGAAGGCCTACAAAGCGAGATTCAGAATGCTCACCTCCCACAACGTCATCATCTTCTACATCATCTTCCCGTTCTCCACCCTGTTGCCTGCTTTCGCTCAACTTTGCCTGTTCGACAGCTTGGTGCAGGGGTTTGGCGGCTAGGGACAGATCCAGTGGGCTAGCGGAGCGTGTGGCACCAGCTGTCGTTCTCATAACTTGACTATCATCACCAGTACTCTTGCTAACTTCATTTCCCCAAGTCATAGGGCGTGCCATTCCATCGGAAGGATGTACACTGGCCACGAGAGACTTGCTCCTCACGTTCTTTCCGCATGCTCTGTCCGGTTGACTCTGCACTGCGGTTGTGGACCCACCGTCCGCATCAAGAGATGACTGCTGCGGGCTTCCTGGTGTAAACTCCCTCTCTTTCGGTGACTCGGACGTTCGGCTGGACGCGATCTGCTTTTGCTTCTTGCCATACACTGGTAGACCTTCAACCTCTGGCGACTGAAGCCCCATGTCCCATGTCTCTTCTTCTTCAAGATTGTTCTTCTCTATATTCTCAGCCTCGATACTCGAGAATCTTCTCGGAATTCTAGCTGGCTTGCCAGGGGCATTCGGTTCGTTATTCGTTTCACCCTCCTGGTCACCAGTCGAAGACGATGCGACCGCGATTGACGAGGATGCGGATATGTCTACGCGGAGAGAGGATCCCCCGTTCGTTGCAATCGCTGTGGAAGAAGAGCGCCCAGCCAGAGCGGCCCAGTTGGGTTCCGGCGCTCGACCTCTGGTTAGACTGTCCAGAGGAGGGACGAACTTTTTTGCGGACCGAATCGAGTCAAGGCATGGCGATGATTGCGGAACCAGCTCCTTTGTGATGATGATCGGTGTCTGTGAGTCAGGGAGTGACGCCAACTGATCTACACCCTCCATCTCCACATGGCCATATTCGAGATGTTCAGATTCTCGTGTTGCCATAGTAATTACAGGCTCAGGCGCTTTGGACTTAGCCTTCCGCACTGCTGTTCCCTTCTTCGGTTTCTTCTTCACGGGCTTGCCCTTCTCTATATGAGGCGCAGCAACGACGAGGGAATCGGATACATCAAGCGGCAGGTCAGTCGGATCGGCCGAAGGGACGGTTGGTACCTCACGACCAGATTCCATAAGCTCCACTGCCACTGGCTGCTTCGACTTTGACTTCTTCGACGTTCTCTTCGTCCTGAATGGCTTTTGGCGCTGTTCATCCTGTCCAGCCTCGTTATCACGTGAATCGATGACGAGTTTCGCGACTCTGGTAGAGCCCTCTGCCCCCGCTTCGCCGAGAACTGGCGGACTATCACGGGAAGGTGATACTGCACGTAGAGTGTTCAAACTCCCCAGGGCTTCCTCCATAGCTTGACGAAGGAGCAAGGATTGTGCTTCTATTGGAACCGATATCTTTAGCGTTCTCTTCATAGGCTTCGCGGCAGCTGACTGGTCTCGGTGTTCAGACAGCTCCATTGATCCTGAACCACCGGCTTGAAGGTCCTTGGACCCATTGATAGCACTCTCATCACCCGCGGCGACGCCCTGGGCAGCGAGTCGTATTTTCTTGTTCTTTCGCGTTGCTGCGGAAGACTCTCCATCTGCTTTCTTCTTCCTTTTCTTCGTCTGTGCAGCGTCAATCGCGCTTGTACCAAGAGGCACAAGAGATGTTGTATCTCCATTTGTCGGCAGAGATCCATCGGTATGCTCTCCCGTTCCTTGAGCCTGCGATGCCAGGTCAATCGTAGGAGATAGAGGCTGATTCACCGGCGGCGCGAAGCCGGACCCCCCCGCAATAGGTTCCTCCACCTGAGTCCGCCTTTTCTTCCCCTTCGGCCTTATGGTAGATTTCTGATCCGCGGACTTGCTCTTAAGGGAAGGTTTCAAAGCCGCCAGTGAGTCGGCTGTAGCATGGATGGCCTCATTGGCTGGAGGGATAACGGCATCAGGTTCGACTGTGTTATCTATTGCGGTAACCGCTTCTTGCTCTGTGTGCCGACAACTCTCTGGAGCGGGGTGATCCAGAGGCCCCAGTACAGGCACAGGCATGCCGCTGGGGTGCGGGTTGTTTGGGCCCGAAGTCTGTGCTTGGGATGTTGACGCGTGAGGAGTGTCACCATTCGAAAAGTCGAGACTTCGATTGGTAACCCTTAGTTTCTTTGACACTGGAACCTATACTTGCGAATCGGTTAGAACGTATAAACTGTCAGGGGTTAAACAAACTACCTTGAAATGAGGTCGCTCAATGTCTGCAATGCTCTTGTCAACGGGCTGTACGATATCAATGCGTATCCGAGAGTGATGATAGTGCCTAGCGGACGCTGCAAATGCAGCAAAATCTTGCTCTACGTCGAGGAGTCAGTTGCACGTTCCAAGCCAGTCCAGGTTCTGGTGGGCCCACCGTCTTCAATCAGAATTTCATCATCATTGCGGATGTTAGTTAGACCAAATTCAGCATCAGGTGAAAGGCCCAGCCTTTCTCGAGCGAGGATCTTGAGTTCGTTCAGGTTACTCGCTATTGATTCAAGGTTATACACTGAGTGAACACCGAGCGCTCAGTCTTCAACCGAGAACCCACCATTGAAAAGCCGATCGAATGTTACTTGGCGTTCCGGGAGCCAGAACGTGATGAAATCGGTGGTCTGAGGGGTGTCTTCGTGCTTCCTTTTACCTCGTGCTGTCGCAGAAGGTGCCATACCTGGTGACGGAGATGGATTTGTGGCTGCGAGAGAACATTCAGGGACCAGTCCAGCTCTGAATCGTTACCCACGACCATTCCAACTACTACCCACCTCAAAGCGATAGCCATGGCAGGACATGGTAAAGAGATGGGTTGCCTGACATCTAAAGGTGTACAATAGAGCTCATGTATGCTTTTTGTAGGCTGGCAAGCTGGATTTAATCCCCACCCCGCGTCACTTCGACACCGCATGCTTGCCCAAGGATTGGGAGGAATAATGTGGTTCTTCATCTTCTATCGAGCTCGGTGAGTGTCTTATATTTGGTGACCTGCTGCCTTCCAACTAACCATATGTCATATTATAGCCAAGATGGAGGGAAGCTATTGGTGTGTGGTAATTGGCTCTCGCCCCGCTTACAATAATTGACACCCAAATCACTTTGGTTACGTTTAGGGCCGACACCCATGGGATGCTCATGGCCATGGACACGACACATCATCTTCTGCTGCCCATCATTAGATTCTCGACCATTCATCAATCCATTCAACTCCACAGATGCGATCGCTGTCTTGGAAGAATTTCCTCACCGAACTTATAAAAAGAGTAGCAACACTGGCGTCAAATGATTCTAAGGCCACTGGCACTATCAAGCTGGTGGCGTTCTTAGTCTTCGTGTCTACCATATTCTCACAAGCAAACCGCAGCGTTCCGAGGTTTGATCTCGACTCCTCAGCGCCTGGACGCAAGCCTTCAGCTTTCTTCGCGTAGCCCCTGCCTCTCTTTCATCAGGCCCTTGGCTATGTTAAAAAGGGAAAACTGAGATGTTGAGGCCATTCCGTTACTTTGCGTGAGCTGTCCCGCGTTGCAGGAGCATATGTAAACCGAGTTAATGCCCCCCCCTAATTAGTCATAGCTAGCAGCCTCATATTCATTTTGCTCGCGGGAGGTCCGAGAGGCGCTGATGATGTGGCCCACTTAGCCTCACTTGAACATGTTTGCGCCTCGACTCTTTTCATTTGTTTCTGGACCACCACTCACTCTCTTCACTGTTACTTATAATGGCTACCACCGCTCAAGCTACCGCCCCCAACCTCGATAAGAGTCTCGACGACGTGAGTTGAAGCTATGAGAAGATAGGAAGGGGCCAAACTCTCAAGCCGCGGTATCAGATTATTTCTTCTCGTCCACGACAGAACCGTCGAGGCGGTAGCAACCGCGACAGCGCCAGACGCAACATTGTGGGAGGACCTAGGGTCAATGGCTCACTTACTCGGACGCCTCGGCCATCGCCTCCCGCTGTACCTCCGGCTCCGGCTGCCAATCTTGGCACTAAAATCATCATCTCCAACCTTCCCACTGATGTGGCCGAAGGGGATGTCACAGTAAGTAAAGGCTAAAATAGCCTTGTCCTAAATGTTAACCTGCAAATCTATTATAGGAACTCTTTGCAGCCACTGTAGGTGCAGTCCGCGAATGCCAGATTAATTACGCCAGAGACGGCCGAAGCAAAGGATCAGCCACCGTCACGTTTGTCAGAGCCGGCGATGCAACAAAGGCGTATAACCAATACAACAACCGTTTGATTGATGGAAGTTAGTACCTCCTCTCTTTCACTATGTTCAGCGAAAGCACCCGGTACCGCAAAACCAGAACATGCAATTCGGGAGATGCGTCAGGTTGTTATTGACGGCGACATTGCGCGCTCCACTGCGGCCGACGAAGGGACCAAAGTGGATCGAAGCGTACGCAGCAACTTTCGATGAGATGATGCCACTCCCGTCCTGCGTTCTGCACTCAGGGCATAGGAATCGTTTACCAGCAATTCAAAAACTAATCACCACATCTCTCTCACTCTCTATTCGAATCCCATCCACTCTTCATTGCATCTTTCCTGCTTCCAAAGAACGCCCTCTCAAGATCGAAGTAGTCGTGGACTTGGCTCACCCTGTGGCGCCCAGCTTGGCGCAGCGTGTTAGTGGGTCGAGTGGAGAAGCCCGCGTGTCGAATCCCAGGTGAGCCCACACTTTGAAAGCAAGATATGACATCAGTCTCATTGGAGCTTATCCTCTTGCTAGACCCCCTAGGCGCGATGGTAGAGGTGAAGGAGGAGGACGTGGAGGGGGACACGGCAGAGGAGGACGTGGCGGACGTGGAGGCAACGACAGACCTAAAAAGACAGCTGAAGACCTGGACGCTGAGATGGCGGTAAGTTCCTTGGTTCATGTTCGTCAAGACTGGCCATTGATAACAGCTTCTGTTATGCAAAGGATTATGTTGCGAGCACTGAAGAGGCTCCACCCGCTTGATGACCTGGTTTATTGCGTAGACAGCCATTCCGTTGCACTGTTTCAGTTCACTTCTTGACCTCATATGTAACGCGCTATACATCGTCTTGCTTCTTCCTCGTTGTCCGCATTGGCTGCATCCCGCATCTAGCTATGCTTCATTTAGGATCCCAAACACGTGCCTTGCAAAAGTCGAAATCGATTCCCCCCGATCCACCGACACTTCCCATCTTGGGACGCGTTCTAGAAAGGCACCGCAGAGGTACAGACTTACAGACTGAGATACAGTCTGCTTGGACAATCGACAGCCCGACTGCTATATAAAATGTCTGTTGGGTGCCACCTATACGCAGTCCGAATGCTAATCTGCTGTTTCATCTCTTCAGCCCATACGCTAACAAACGCGCTGCTACTACCTGCACGCGATGTCTGAACTAATGACCGGAGAAAGCGTTAAGCAACGCATGGCTAGGCTTCAAAACGCGCTGGGTCCCGCACGCACACCGTCGCCGGCGAGAGAGCTGGTTACCAAAAGGGGTTCACGGGTGATTTCGCAGAGCATCGCACCCGTTGTTTTAGCAGAGGCACTGGGAACCCCCAATGCAGATGGCCAATCTACAAGCCCCGAAAGAGAGGTTTCAAATTCGCCAACGTCGTCCGCTTCCAACGTACCATCCCTCGCGCCCTCAACATCATCGATATCAACAATCGAGTCCACGGCTACCTCATCACCTCGCCCTGAGGCATTAAAACTAGGACTTCCATTCGAGCAACATACTGCGGCAGATGTCCCGGAGAAGCTATCTTTAGATATCTCAAGAGATGCAGAGGAGAATTTCGCTCTACCTGTGCACGAAGAGTCCAAACGCAACTCCAACGCGGTGTCAGTCGTGTCCACACCCGATCATGACAGGTTCTCAAATATCCAATTGGCTACGCCTACCTCGACGGATTCGTCGCCGCGGACCGCTATTGCTCGCCGATTCTCCCCAACTCCGGAGCGGAAACGAGCCACTCGCAATTTTACCATCATGCCCCCTCTTCATGATGACGAAGCGGATGTTACAACTACAACGCACGCTGGCGGAGATGATCCGGAAGCAACCCAACCTTCGATCAATCAGAACCATGCTCTGAGCATCCAAACGGATATGGAGGCTGCGACAGACGACCCACAGCAGACACCAGTTGCGGGAAGCAGTGACGGCTCAAAGACTCTCAGTCCTAATGTGACCCACCCACCAGCTTCTAGCCCACCCAATCCACCATCGTCAGGCGGAGGTGTCGACTTTCTTCTCGCTAGGCTAGAGAAGGCACAAGAGGATCCAACTAGCAATCGTCGCAGCTTGGAAGTGAGGGAGAAGCTCAAGGAAGACTTCCAACGACTTCAGGCTACCAACACCAGTCCACTGAAAGGCAACTTCCCTCACAAACTCCCCCATGAGGGTACCGATGGGCCGGGCGGAGATGAGAAAACGGATTGGGGTGAGTTCTGGGCTCCAACGGGCCATTCAATTATGATTGTTGTTAATATGCCTTTCAGAGTTCTGGGGAGACGTTATTGCAAGTGAGTGGTGTCTTATCAGTTGGAAACTGTCCCTTATCTTATGAATTCGCGGGCTTTCAAAGACTACGAGCACGTCGCTCGCACACAGCCACAAAAATTGGCCGGCGCTATCCATCGAGGAATCCCGTCTAGTCTACGTGGCATGGTGTGGCAACTGATGTACATGTTGCTCGTTCTTCAGACACATCACTGCCTCTGTCTGACCAAGTACCAAATAGGTCGACTTCGAAGGACGTCGATCTCGAACATGAATATGCGCAGCATCTAAAGGACAGCAGCCCTCACGAAAAGTCTATTATCCGAGACCTCGGCAGGACATTCCCGCAACATGCTTTCTTCATGGACGGACAGGGCCTTGGCCAAGAAAATCTTTTCAACGTGCTGAAAGCCTACTCACTGTGAGCATCAATGAATCCTGGCTCTTCCTATCCACTCATGCATTGGCTAGGTATGACCCAGAAGTTGGCTATTGTCAAGGTCTTGCGTTCATCGGGGCCGCTTTACTGTTGAATGTGGGGAATATCACCATGCGAGCAAAAGAACTTAGCTTACATTTACTCACTCCCCGAACAGATGCCTGATGAGGAAGCATTCTGCGTTCTTGTGCGTCTCATGCACTCATACGGTTTAAGAGACATGTTCGTCCCAGAGATGCCAGGCCTTCAGCTTCGGCTATTCCAATTCGACCGCCTCGTGGAAGAGCTCCTGCCCGTCGTCCATGTTCACTTTGTGCGCCAAGGCGTGAAGTCAAGCATGTACTGCAGCCAATGGTTTCTGACTATGTTCAGCTATCGGTTCGTTCAGGCCTGGTCCTTTCTTTGAATCGTTTGGGGTATTCCTAACCTCTTTATGAATCGCTATCTCAGCTTCCCTCTCGACCTCGTCTTCCGGATATTCGACAGTGTATTTGGACATGGCGTAGAGGCAATATTTGGATTCAGCTTAACATTACTCATGAAGAACGAAGAGACGCTTTTGAAGCTCAAGTTCGACAACATCCTGGAATACATGAAAGGGGAGCTCTTTGACATATATCGGGTTTGTTCTCATTGAACCCATGTTCTGATATCATCTTATTGATACAAACACGATTGCACCAATAGATCCCGGCAGATGATCAAAACGATACAGCAGATAGAAGTACTGACGCCCGTCCAAGCTATCGGGCCGACGAATTTGTTCAGGACGCATTCGACGTTCGGATCACACCTTTCATGCTGGACAACTTCGCTGCGGAATGGGCGGAGATTCGTAGGGTGGCCAATGCGCATGCAGTAGAGCTCGATAACCTTCGGACGGCGAACCGGGCCATGGCAGCGCAGATGTGCGTAACTTTGATTGCTTGGCCGAGTGGCTGGATGATATTGACTTCATCCTCTTTTCCGCCTGTAGGCGTGCATTGGAGACCTCCCTCTCCACGCTGAACGCTGAGCATTGCGAGCTTGTTGTAAGTAAATCTCAGATTGAGAGGCCACAGCTCACATAACGTATTTGGCCCTCTTGTAGAAGGAGCTTGTGATGTCAAAGATTGAGAGGGAGGAAGTAGAGTCGGAGCTGGTTCGATACAAACTTCTGTAAGCTCCCTCAATACCATCCCTACAGGTTCTTGTCAACTCACGCAGTAATGCAATTTCCTCCGAAAGATATGCAGAAGTCATGCATGACAAGGAAGATGCCATGTCCTCTCAAAGGATGTCAGCTGCTCCAGCAACTGCACATGCAACTCGAGGCTCATCGCAATCATCTCTGTCACTGTCGTTCCCATCATTCGGTCGTGGCTCGTAGCCAGCTCATGACCATCTTAATCACAATCTGGAACATATCGTTCTCACACCGCATTTCACTTCTGATTTTATGGATAGACCATTACCTTTGTTCACATTCTTTACTCTCGACGCATCCTTCTTCTCTGATCGTACTTACCTAGCACATCCTCGCATATCAATCTTCATTCCACGGAACAGCTTGACATTCATCCTTGTTCGGTATCACTTCGTGGTTGGAATTGTGAACTGAGTCGTGGCGCTCACCTGGGCCCGCGATCAACATCGATGTGTGAACCGCTTGCTCTCCCACATTTTCATCAACCCCACCTGCCGGCCAGTGCGGCCATCCCATTCTCGCTTGTCCTACCGATATCGAGGTCTTCACATTGGCGCTTCGATATCAATGCCTCTTCGTACATCTCGGGCTTCAACCCCAACGAAAGGGACGCTCGTGAATTTCACTCCTGCAAACGACGCGGCAACACACCGGGACCTCCTCATGTTTGAGGAACGACTAAAGGCTAACGCAGCCATGCTCAAACGCCGGAGATCTCGTTACCAGGGTGGGTCCTACTGTACTCTACCGCAAGCTATAGCTCTTGATGACTGAAAAACGGAAGTCACATCACCACCACACATCCTTGAACCACACTGTCATTAGGGTTCCTAGTCATCGTGGTCTTATTTCTCTGCATTTCCTCTATCGACGTGGTCTTTACCACTCGTGTCTTGATCACGCCGATCAACTTCGTTCTCACTCATGTCAAACCACCGTATGGCCCGTTTCAGCCTTTGGAGCCTCATCAGTATTTCGCACCGGGCGTCTGTTTGACGGCTGGAACAACTTTGTTCCTATTCTTCGCGGGAGGTTTTTGGGCAGAGAAAATTGGGTATGCAAACAAGTTGAGTTCTGATTCTGTTTAAAATTCGGAAGGTCTAGTCTCCTTTCAGACTTCTGTCCCTGTCCTTGCTGACGAAAAGTTTCGATGACTGGAATATCTTGCAGGTACGTCTCACATGCGAACAAGACTCTCCGCTCATTCAACATGTACTTGAACGTCCGGCCACGGCCAATGTCGTCCATGTGGATCATGAGGGTCCTAAGGTCCTCTCATCGTAACGAGGGAATCGTCTCTCCACCTCTGACGCCCATCACAACCGCCTTCTCTCGCCGACGTACGAGAGATAACTTCTCCAGCTACTCTGCTCCATCAACTCCTAGCCCTATTGGACCAGAAAAACAAGACCTAGGCAACTTAAACCTCACAGACGCCGACTCTGTCGTGACCCGTGCGCAGCCAACACCTGTCACAACCCGCCCTCAAAGAACCGGTGGAGGCGGCATCGGCGCACAGATCACGCCAATCCCGCCACCAACAAACCCCCGTGGCGAGCTCATCTTCAACTCCCGAGTCGACAAGACATTCCGTGAGAGCTACGAGCGATATCGCACAGCGTACGAACGGGCAAAGGAGGAGTGGGATCGGAAGGTCTACGAGGAGCGCGCGAAGAAGGCTTGGTGGAGTTGGTTCCTCATGCGGCGCATCGGTCAAAGCAACAACGTCGTCCCGACGACACCAACGACGTCGCGCAGTCCGAGTGGCCCCGCCGGAGGAGGGAAAGCCTCTGAAGGGACAATCACGCTTTCCCCGCTCTCAGTGACCGCACAACCAAGACGCGCACGTACGGCCTCACGTGGGTCTACCCCTACGAGCTCCAGGAAACCTTCTCCAGCAGGCTCGATGGGGTCGGCGTCCGCGCGTAGTAAGCGTCACAGCGCGCTCGTAGATGCCTTGGAGAGCGTACCGGAACGATTGCCGCTCGATGGGGACTCGCTGCTAATGAGACGAACTCCGACGCCGAGGACGCTGATGGACGAAGAATCGGATACCAGTAGCGTCATAACGCTACAGGATACGCCGACACAATCATCATCGTCCTCGTCTAGCTATCTGCACAAACGGAAGGAGAGCTTCTCATTCTTGCTTGGGCGGCCTGGGGGCCTCACGGATGAGTAATTTGTGGAGTCCTACTGTACTGCTATGTCATGGCTTTTCCATTTATAATAAAACAAACTGCGTTCGATGCTATGTCCGTATCATATCTAAAGAAGTGGAGAAACCAGGTGATCCAGGAAAGCAAGGCACATCCGGAGCAACCGGTGGTACAGAGAAAAAAGCAAACATGATAACGATGCAAGGAGAGTCAATGAACCCCATAGAGAAGGAAACCCAATAGGAATACCTCAGCCTTCGTAACTAAAGAAGGCACCCAAAGATGATAAACGTGGAGAAACTAAATCAAACCAGAGGGACAGTGACAGCAAACGAGAAGAGGCGTGGTACAAGAAGATATGAAAGCGATGAGATCAAAGAACGGACCAGGTGTTGCGTACAGGAATGTGACAACGAATAGGGGTCACCATTGGGGGAGTGATTCAGAGCTCGCCTTACTTTGGTGGACCGCGTAGTTCGAAGTAGCCATCGTGGGCAGGATTGGTGCAGGGGCGTGGAGGAACGTCGGTTGTGCCAAAGGGACTCCACCAAGCCCATTGACAACATTCGCAATATTGCTATTTTCATAGGCTTGCTCCTGGTCGAAGTGGTAACCTCCGTCAACACCGTCCGCTAAGCCACTGCCACTGCTGACGCCATCGTAGGACTTGAAGCTTGAGGTGCTCCTTCCAAGATTCTCCTGCGACCCATACACTGGATAATCGGTATTGTAGTGATTTTGATGGTTGCTATTGTTGGTCGAGGACGAGGTTAATTGTGGGAGATGAGGGAGCGAATGGCTGGGATGGTTCCAGTCGCCGTAGATTGATGACAATGATGTGCTCGCCTGCTGACGCTGTGGATCGTACGAGTTTGCGGGGACAGCCTCCGGAGTGGTGTGGTAACTCGCGTTGATATTGACACCGTTCAGGAAGTCGTCCATGTTCTGTTGCTGGTGGAACGCACTGTCCTGTGGCGATGCGGAGTTGGATTGGGAGAAACCGTGAATGTGTTGAAGTTGTTTTTCGAGAGGCGTTACCGCGTGCATGGACACCATTGGTGACTCTGTAGCCTCGCGACTGCTGTTCTGGTTCGGGTTGAGACTATGACTTCGGCTGCTCTGACCTGTACCCGTACCCACTTCTGGTGGCGATCCGGAGGAAGACGTGCTGTATCCTATCGACGCAGAGGTCGGGAGCGACGTATTTGTCGGACTCCGGGCGTGTATCGTCGGAAGAGCGCTACTGTGGCTCCCCGCATAGCCAGGGATGAGGGCTGTCAGTGGCTCATTCTCTTCGATCAACTGCTGTTGATGTGGTAGACTGTCGGCTAGCTGGACGTTGATACCCAATGGTGGCTTGTTACCAGCAAGGTATCCGGATGACATCTTCCTGAGCGGTGGCTGCTCTGTGGACGGGTGCGGACGGAAGCTGGAGGCCATGGACGGCGGCATTCCGTTCGCAGGATTATTGACACCGAAGGACGCAAACTGCTCTACAAAATGAGCAGGGCTGGTAGCATATAGGGAACGCAAATATACGGATCAGCCAAAGGTCATTTGTAAAGGCACAGACGATGTACATACCAAGAAGCCCTCCTCATATCAGGCTGGAACCCAATCGGGAAGTGCACAGGTGCCGCACTAAGACCTCCCGACATTGGGCCCCCACTGCCGGTACCATACGAGATGGGCGGGCCGGTCCCCGAGTCGTAGCTGCTATGGTGGATACCAAGACCCTGCATCAGACCGAACCTCGCAACGCGGTACCCAGCACCGCCGGAGAATGGCGGATTTGCCAAGGGGCTGAACACGGATGACGTCGTCGTCGTATTTGTCGTGCCAGTCGCATCGCTCTCAATGCTATAATCTGAGGCGAATGATCCGAAACGGTGTGACTGCGCCATGTTTGCCATCCTAGATGCATCGTTATCGGTAGTATCTTCATCCTGGTAAGCCGAGCTTGAGGGCGGATTTGCATTATTGTCTCCGAAGGAGAAGTCTGCCCGTGGGAGCGGGCCTGGGTTCACTTGATCTGGAATCATGCGGCGTGGAGGGTAGGCAAACGGCTCTTCTAAAGCCTGGGGATTGTTGAGATGGAAGCCGTTGCTATTCGTTAATCCGTTTTCTACGAAGCCGTTGTCGTAGCCACCATCATCGTTGCCACCGTTCATCCAAGGCCGGTTGGGAAGCAACGTGCCATTCGGATTCGTCGGGACTCGGAAGACGCCTGTGCCAGGCATGGATCCTGAACGGTAGTTGTAGCTCATGGGTCCTCGGAGTGGGTACGGTGCCGCGCCGTACTTGGGATTCACGCCGCCAGAGCGGTACACACCCCCGTGCCCTGATGACAAGGAGAACGATTGGAGAGGGAGATCGGAGTCGCTTTGTGACGGAGCGTAATCCGGTATGGTCGGCAAGGATGTTAGGTGGGATGCTTTTTGGGCGTACTGTTGGTTGTCTGGGTGGAAGGCTGGGAGGGAACGTCGACGGCCGAGTATACTGGATAGATGAACCTGGTCATCGAGACCTTTTATCCCCTCCGATACGTCTGCGAGGCGATTGGAGTCCGATACGGTACGGTTTTTGGCCAGGGGGGATTGGCGTGGGCTGGAATTCGGGCCCTCGGACACCGTTGGCAGTAGTCCAAGTGACGGGGCGGATCCTCGTCGATAGTTGAGATTGTGATTTGGAGGAGCAAGAAGACTAGAGGAACTCTCTGACTCTGAACCTGTTGCGGTGAGGGGTGAGCTCTTTGGTGGAAGGAGGAACTGCAGGGAGGGGTCTTTCTCGTCGTCGGTATCGTGGTCGTCATCCCCTCCGGATGGGCCATCCTGTCCTGCTTCTGCCTTTGCTCTAGCTTTGCTTGCAAGATGCTTGTCTTTCGCTCTCCTACCATGGTGAACGCCCCATCGCGAATAGTCAGATCCGGAATGTGGCTTGACGGTCCAGATTAGGATAGCATATGCTCACCGATTTTGAAACCAAACCTGCACATTCCGGAGGGGCATGTCAAGCTGGGCTGAAAGAGCCTTCTTCACGGCACTAGATGGCTTGGAGTTTTCATTGAAAGTTGATTCAAGGACGAGGAGCTGAGCCCGGGAGGTCCGCTTTCGGTGCTTGACCTCGTACGGGTTGAAGTAAGCATTGCTGTACTGCAGGAGTTGGAGATGGCCCTGCTGTTGCTGGTCGTCGTAATTTGTCAGGTGGCGATACGCTTCGTGGATGACGAGAGGTTGACTGACCATGTGTTGTAGGAGCAAGAAGATGGGAGGGCGAGCGGGTTGAAGTGCTGGGATAGAGAGGTGCCAGCCTCAGCTTCCAGACTCATCGATCCGCGGCAGTTATAAAGGGCCTCACCCCTGAAACCAAGATTCTTGTACTGGACGCCATCCCACTACTACCGTGACAACATAAAACGAGGTGAGGTGATGCACATGAATACAATGATCAGTCAGAGTTCATCTTCACGCAGGCGCTCGATGTCGTAGCACCAATGGATAGATCAACCCGCCACGAGTACAGCGTCGCTTGCAACTCTGTATCCTATCCTTTTAAACCAAGTATTCTTGGAGCTGGGCAACAGTGGTAAACAACGGGCGAAGTGATCGTCATTACGTCCCCAAGAGTGCCCTGTTGTGGCGCTTTATGCATTCATTTGTCCTTTGCGGGAAATTGTCAGGTGTCCCGTTCAGCTCGTCCTGAAGATACAAATTGCTTTGGCTTCAGATGCTGCGATATTCAGCTTATATTATCTTTCTGTAGACGAGTTTCGTCCAGACACAAGCCTGCTAGGCTTAGAAGCATAGTCTAATACGCCTTCGGAAGGTTTATTAGCATTTATAAACCGAAGCTTACCTGGTTTCGAACCTATAGAACGCACATGCACGGATCAGCAGCAGTACGCCATATGAAGAGCACGAGAGCGTCATGCAGATCGAATAGTTCTAGGAACTTGCAAGCTCTTAGTCAGTACTTTAATTTGTCCATGTGCACTGCATTCCTGTCTACAAAGGGTAGCAGGTTTCAGAAGAGATATCGGTAGACTTCAATAGCGGTCGGGATATATTCAATATATGATGTTGTCTCGGTGTCCCATCTGGTCTTTTTGGTCTGTTCGAGTTATAAAAACCCAGCAGATTATGGTCCAGTCCTATGAATGTAGATGAGATGGTCTGGCCTTTTGCTCGGAGCTGTTAGTGGACCTGAGCAAGAATATGCTACACTCTCCAAGAAGCCAATCTTTGTCAAGGTTTCACGAGCGGTACTGCATGCGTAAGGTGAAGAATCGTGAATTGCTGCCAATCGAAGTCCTGTGAACTACTGCCAAGCCTCCGTAGTGTCAATAACCCTGGAATTCCCTGTCTAATGATGCTGGAAGATATGAACCGGGCTCCTGAGGTGGTCTCGTTGCTGTGTTTTTCAAATGTGAGCGCCCATTCGGAGTTGAGAGACTGATCCAGCGACACAGACGGTGATCACAGTAAACTGTATCTTCTTACCCACTCCGGATGTTGTGTAGGGTGAAACTTAATAAGCCGATACTATAGCAATCGCATGGTGAGAGTACATTTCAGTAATGCATACTCGAGCATAGAGCAACTAGTGAGAGCGACAGTGCCATTGCACAGTCCTTCTGTAATACGAGTTTCGCTTTAGCAGAATAGAAATAGATCCGTGCCGTGCACCAAGAGAGGTAGGTAGGTAGGAAATTTCAAGCACGGTAAGCTATGGTGGGGCGGTTGAGTCAGGTGGAGTAATGGAGGACAAAAGTTACTCTTCCACAACGCGGTTTAGTTGTTGTTGACGTTCTCATCATACTTGAAGCTGTGGAGGAGAGACCTGAGTGGGGCGAATCTAGGCAGGAGGAAGAGAAGTGGGATGAGCGATTGGGCGGGCGTGGCAATACCAGAACTTCTGGTTTCTTTGGGCGTCTTGCGCCTGGGGTAGAGCCGTCTGTGCGCCATGGCGTCTTAAAGGAGTGTGCAGAGGAGAAGAAGCGAGGAGAGAAGAGCTATGGGATGGGTGGCCGGAGGGGAAAACGAGCAGCCTGAACACTACAACTTGAAAACCAAAGGGCCTTCCTTGCATAAGGGATCAACGCCGACCGGTGCCAAAAACAATCGGATTATCTTCATCTGACAGCGCCAGTATCATTGGACCAACTGAGCAAGCTGAGAGAATTGAACAAAGATTAGACTTGAGTTGGCAGCATTTGAGCGCTTCTCATTCGGATGATGTGCAACAAATACGTGTTTATGATTCTATTTTCGATCTGGTAGACATTCACCATGACTGTCTACAGCCTCTACATCTACGATAGGTAAGCACCGATTACTTCTCTTTAGCTGGACGCAGACCCCGAGCGACCTTCACAGACACTGTGTTTGCGTGTTTTACCATGACTGGCAACGTGTGAAGAAGGCTCGACCTGCATACGAGGGAGGCATCCTCCCAAACGTCGCGAGCGGGCTGATGACCGGTCCTTCCAACACCACTGGCGCAGCACCTGGTGTCATCATAACTAGCGGAGAGTCAAATAATGGAGCAGGATCATCGGCCGCTGCAACTGGTGGGGCAGCGGCGCCGCAACCGAACCTCAGTGCTCTGCCATTCGACGAAGAGGCCAAGCTCGTCTATGGAGTCTTGATCTCCCTGCGCAACATGGTGAAGAAGCTTTCCGGAAGGTATGTTATGTCTCCCGCCCGACATATTTGCTCGCCGGTCTTTCACTCAAAGGCCTCGTTCCTGTAGAGATGAGACCTTTGTCAATTATCGAACCTCGTCGTACAAAATGCATCTATACGAGACGATCAGCGGCTACAAATTCGTCATGCTCACGGACTCCTTCTCAGTCTCGGACACGGTTCGTGGAGCCCTGCGTCAGATCTATACTGGTCCCTTCGTCGAGTTCGTCGTTCGAAACCCCCTTGTCGCAATGAACTCCCTCGAAAGCGGCATCGATAGTGATCACTTCAGGACCGCAACAGATAAACTTGTGAAGGGACTTCCTATATATACATGACATGATTGCAAATAGTCTTCTGGATAGATCTAACAGACCACAACATGATCGATTACATCCTGGAATCCAGTTAAAAGACCTCGACGGCCCCCGAGGTCTTCTGAGGCTTGTGCGTACTGCTTGATCCGCTGTTCTCGTCATCGATAATGATCGGGATTGTAGCGGAACCTTCGGATGTCGACGCCGATGTGGATGGTCCTCCGACAATCTTGATGTCATCGTCATTCGTTGCATTCTCAGCATCACAACCCTCCTCTTCCTTCTCCAGCTTTGTCCGTAGGGCGGTAAGTAACGAAGACTTCATGATCTTCTCCGCCTTCTCGCCGTCGTCTCCTTGCCCACCGGCAACAGCGTCATCCAGCTCTAGTTTCGTTCTGCCAATGCGATGGATGTCCTCCTAGAAGCAACAGCCCAAAATGCGGTCAGCTTATGAAGAAAGAATCCGAAGAGTCCAACTTTTTCACCTCAATTGTATCTTTGGTGAGGAGTTTGATGACCTCCACATCACGTTTCTGACCGATCCGATAACATCTGTCCATCGCTTGTTTGTCGTTATGAGGATTGAAGTCTTGGTCGAAGATAATGACCACGCATGCAGCAGTCAGGTTAATGCCCATACCACCTAACAAACCAAAATCACAACACGAAAAAACGGTTAGGGATAGGTTAATCAAGTGGAACGTTTTGAGAGGAGTCGCTCGTACCTGCTTTGGTTGAGAGGAGGAAGACTGGTATCGTCTCGTCTTCGTTGAACTCGTCTACCAAGCCTTGTCGTTCGTCCACTGCTGTTGTCCCCGTGAGTACAAGATACTTGATCCCCTTGTGAGCGAAGATCGCTTTGATGATGTCAAGAACTTGAGTGAACTGAGAAGCTTTGTTAGAGGCCTACCATTCACTCTAAAAAGCAAGCATTCGCATACCTGAGAAAAGACGAGTACTCTTTTGTCTTCAGCTTTATAACCCTCCAGCAGCTTTAGCAAAACCGAGATCTTTCCGGCATCAAGGTAGCATTGATCATCCAAGGCGAACTTGTTGACCGACTAAGATGAACTGGAAGTTAGCCACTCGGTGTTGGCCCTGTACAAACTAGACGCCATGAGTTTACCTTATATCGTTTACAGAAGAACTGCAGCTCCGCATCCGTCATGACTTCCATGTCCTCGATAACATATTGATAGTTGCTCTCGCAGAACTCGGGCTCCTTCAAACAGCTCTTCGCCATCTGGCGGATCTTGTCCAAAGGGAAGTGGCGACGGAACAGCATCGGATGACTCGCCGCCTTCCGTAGGTCCATCAAGACGTTCGAGCTGGTGTCACCAGTCATGACCTTACCGGTCTTGGATTTCTGGGTTCGTTTGGGCTTGGCGGGCTCAGCGGCTGCGTCCAGAGGCTGTCCATCCTCGCCAAGCGTTTGGATCGTCTTGCGTGAGCGCTTCAAAGCCTCACGATATATTGTCCGTTGTAGAGGAGTCATATAACAATACTCGATGCGTTCCGTTTTCTGTGGTAGATCCTTCAGAACCTAGTGATAATTTATCAGATTATGCTTTTGCACGATGGGGAGGGAGCTGGAGATGAATATACTTGGTCTTTCCGTCTCCTTAAGACAAAGGGTGTCATCATCTTCTTCGCTCTGGAAACCCTCTCTCGGGAGAGGAAGCTTAAACTTGAATCAGCCCTCGTCTTAAAGATGGCCCTCAAAGACTCTTCGTGCTTGATAAAGAGCTTCGGCATGATGAAGTTGAGGAGGGACTACAGTTGCAAACAAAACTGAGCACTGGGCACTCTGCCGGACGCGAATCATTTTCGAGAAGTGCGACACACCACTAGCTCCTGCAGGTTGTTTTGAAGTGGCGTGCCAGTGAGGAGCAACCTCCAGTTGGCTCGGATCCTCATCAAAGCTTCATAACGCTGACTCTGGAAGTTCTTCAGCATATGGCCCTCGTCAAACACGCACACCTAGCGTTATCATTCGGGACCACGATTAGATCGCTTAGACTGGGCGCTGAAGGGTGGGCAGCAGCTTACCTCCCACTCAGTCTTTTTGAAAAACTTGCGATCATGCTCGTTGCCTGCTGCAAAGTTATAGGTCGTGAGAACGACGTCCCACTCATCACTACTGGCGAGCTCGTATCGTAGTTCCACGCGGTCGTTCTGGCTGCCGTAGTAAGTCCGGACATCGATTTCAGGAGCGAACCGCTGGAATTCCCGGACCCAGTTCTCTAGAGTAGAGGGACTGCACTACACATGAGTATGGTCATACGGAGGTAAAGACTCAACTCGCTTACGGTACAATGATCAGATGGCGATAGGATTTGTTGGGGTAGGTCTCCTTTAAATGCGACAGGAAAGCAATAACCTGGATCGTCTTCCCGAGACCTAAAAGGGGGGGAGTTGCAAGATGATTGAGACCTGAAACATCTGGCGAGGAACTCCAGGCACGTACCCATTTCATCAGCGAGGATCGCACTGGAGGCGAGAAAGAATTGTTCAGAACGACGCTGAAACGTAACCAAGCACTGAGCCACACCTATTCTCACGACTCCAAAGCAGATTCAGCCAATTGATGCCCAACATCTGATAATCTTTAAGCTGCACGCTCGGGCTGATGAGCGCGGGTTGTGACCTAATGTAGTCCTTAAGATCCGGATCGTGTTCGTCAATCGCCTGGACCTGGGTGAGGTGTATGCCCGTGTCTTCGACGGTAAGGGGCTTTGAAGACGATGGCTCTCCGTCGGCGTCAAGCACGGATGGCTCACGGGTGACGGGCTTGGACGGGAGGGGAGTGGCGTCCACTCCAGCCCATTTGTTGACTACGTGAGCAAGCGACGCACCGATACTCTCACATTTGACGAGCAACTTGTCTAAGGATGTGTAACCATCCATGACAGACAGGTAAAGCTCAAAGAGCTTGTAGCTGATGCCCTTCTTCTTCTGAAACTTAGCTCTTAACTCATCGTGGTCATCGAATGGCCTTATAGAAAGGATAGATGCGGCTTGAGCCGGAGTACATGCTAGACGAATGTGGAATCCAACATCAGTTCAAGGCGCGTCCCTGCTGTTCAATATAAAGACTGTGCTCACCCGTGACCTCAATGAGCTGCTCGGACGTAGCATCGTTAAAAAAAGACACCCCCTCCGCTTGAAGCTTCAACCGCTGAACCTCATCTTCATCTTCTTCCTCGCTGGAGAGGTCATCCCACTCAGATTTCTTCTTGCCTTTGCCTCTTCCACCGCCACCAGATGAATCCGAGTCCATGTCCATAGCATCTTCCCCGTCAGACTTGGCTGCTCGGCCTTTGGAAGCTTTGCCAACGTCCTTGGCGGGTACGAAGGATTCCCTACTCTTGGAAGCTGCGAGAGGCTGAGCCGTTTGTTGAAAACTGCTCGTCGAAGATCTAACGTTACGCCTGTTGGCGTAGATTGCCGACTTGTGATTGGCCCTGCCAGTGAACTGGGAAGCTTGCGGGGCTGGCGACAATGGCGAAGGTGGAATTATCATCTTAGAGAGTGGCTTAGGGGGCCGGGCGTTAGGAACAGGCATCGTAAGACCAAGTTTTGAAGATGATGACGACGACGCAGTAGACTGATGCGCTAGGTTTTTCGCTTGTTGCAAAGTCTTCGTCTGCGCGATCTCCTCAGTCAGCCGCATAGAGGCCTTCTCGACTGAGCCTGTCTGACTAATGACCTCGGCGATGTATGAAGGAGGTACAGTGGGGAACAATTTGTGCATGCGACTGACTGCGTCCTTGTTGTCCACTGGCCCTGTTGGAGATGAAGGTATGGTGATGGGGATACTAGGATCATCGTCAGACTCGGCTTGGCGACCACGGACGAGCCGCCTTTTGGGTTTAGAGGCTGCATCAAGGTCTGGGAGAGATTCATCGTCATCGTCATCGTCATCATCCGACGCGGGCAAGGACGACGCCAGCTTGGCCCCTCCCAGCTTGCGGCGGATACGGACGATCCCGGGCGAGCTATCATCGAAAGATATAGTTTGGGGTGGCGCCAGTCGGGCAGGTGTAGTGACTTTGGATGACGACGCGGTTGGTGGCGAACTGGCGAGAACGATGGTCTCGACTGGAGCCCCTGTGTTGACGCGTTTCCGTGGGCGCTCATCGCCCCCGTCATTGACGGATATCTTGCGTCTCGGCTGGGCAGCAGGGGGGCGACCAGCGCTCGAAACAGATGAAGTGGAGGAGGAAGATGGATGCGAGGACGTCACGAAGCCGGACGACGCCAAGTGATCGTCCTCTCTACGATTCCAGGGCTTGATGGTGGGTGCCGTTGGCTTGAGCAAAGGTACGCCATGGCCTTGATGGGGCTTATATTTGGAAGAGGTGGCTACAGGATAAGGGGATCGACCCGATGGACTGGAATCGTGGACGAGGATCTTCGCCGGAGACGAACCTGAAGCTCCCGAAGACGGGAAGTGGCGGGATGTAACGCGATCTTTGCCAAAAGCCCCACTAGACGAGCCGTTGGTGCCATTCGAGGTTAAGACAGAGGAAGCTTTTTTCTTCTCGCGCAGAGCGGCCAGAGCAGCAGCCTGTAGCCAACCGATTCATTTGGTGAGCGATTGGGCAAGACTTGTTTACATCGCGTCTAATATGGGGTGGCATGACCTAACTCACCCTCTTTTCGACGTCCGCCATGATACCTGAGCGTTTTACTCGCAAAGACTACCACCAGCCGTGCCAGGGGTGACAAATAGATGACTGTAGAGTACAGACGAGTCTCAATAGAAGGACTCTGGCTCTACTTCCGGGAGTCTTTGGTCGGGCGGTGAAGGCGTGAAGCGTCGATCCCAAGTCCAAACTGGAATGTTTGACTGCTAAGCTTTGTTGCTCTTTGGTTTGTACGTACCTATCGACTCAGGACAAATCGGCAGCGCTCTCTTGGGCAGGGTCTCGGGCGAGCATTCTCGATCTGTAAATATGGTCAGGCTAATTACACACAACCTCCTGGCATGCCACGTCAAAGGTTGCGATTCGAATAATTTCCCTCTCGTATTCTCGGATGCGCAAATCGAGATCCGAGAGTCGGACTTCAATCCCGATTTTATAAAACGAATGATCGCAAAACTCGAATGGACGGCCCTAGTGGATACGGCTCGACAGGTCAGCTCTTGAGATTATACAAAGAGATACTCAAATCCTTTAACAATGGTGCCTACTCAGTTAGGGGATGTCTCTCTACCCGAAACAATTCCACCAAATGCCGCAGATAACGAGGAGTTTCTGAAAGCCTTGCATCATGTTTTAATGGAGGTCTGCCTGCATGCGTCAGCCAGTAGTATGACATACAGAGTACTGAGAGCCGCATTTCCCAGATCCACGTCCAACAAGGGGCAATGAGCTGCCCCAACTGCAAGCACGCTTACCGCATTCAAAGTGGTATTCCGAATATGGTGCGTAAACCCGCTCACAATCGAGCGGCCCAGACGTCTCACATTCTACTCTGGTTGCGGAAAAGCTTCTCGCGGAACATGAAATCGGGGGGAAGTAGACAGTACACCGGCAACACAGGTTATTCGTTGGAACCGAGGGTCTGTAATGAATGCGAATGAAAGCATAGGATGTTCAATATGATATCATGTATCAAGATACCCTATGTCTAGTTATGAGCTCACCAAAAGCGCCCCGCATGGCATCGGTGTGTGTCGGCAAACAGGGCTCATCAGGCCAGACCGCTCCTTCGCCAAGGATCCCTTTGATCTCCGCCCATTCAAACAAGTTCATTAATGTTCCCTTCCTTAACCCCAATGATTGTAGCGGCTTGGCGCCGCAGAGACTTGCAGCATTCGTGCGCGATCGCACCATCCCAACTACCGGCCCAACTTCAGAACACAATGTGTGGTTGAGCTCGATGGAAATCAGCTCCGGGAAGAGCCACTCGCATACACCTCCATGTAACATTGTCCTTCCGGAAAGCTTCTGCATACATGCATCAGCGTCGCTCAAGGCGATCAGTACCAAGCGATAGATGCCCGGTATTTCATGCAAAGCGTAGAGTTGATCGATTTGCGGAGTACGTGAGAAGAAAGCCACTGTTATGGGGAGCATCGTTCCGGCGTTAGATTGGGACGGTCGGAGGAAGCGAGAAAGCCACCAGAAGCCAACCCCCCCACCGACCTTTAGGTCGAGATCGTAGGTGACTCCAAACGATCCGGGGCCTTTGAGGTGGACCCCAATATGATCAAGCGGGCTGTACCTCAACTCCATGCGGTTGCTGGCACGTAGGGCATCTAACAACGATGGTGCGATGAAGGACACGACGATATCTACCAGCGGCGTTGTCATATACCAGGCATGAATTAGGACATAGAGGACTAAAGGGCAGCGAATGCTTTTGAGGAGTTGAATGACGGGTTCGGGTGTCTCCTGTCTGATGGTTATGGCTCATAGTTGATCGAGGTGAACAGGAGGACCCCAAGGAGCCTCCTGGGAGTAATCGATATGAGAAAGCTGAAGGTCTTCCATTTTCAGACACCTGCGCAGCACCCCCAACACCTGGGTCACCGATGGGCCTGGGTATCCGATGTTCACTAAGGAAAGGGTACGCAAGCCAGACAGGCTGCTCGACCTCCAGCTACCCAGGGTGAGCTGGCGGAGATCAAGCCTCTCAAGCTTCGGTGTATAGCCGCAGAAGAGCTCTACTGTTTGCTGATGGGCTCGATCGATCGAGATGCTCAGATCTTCGAGTATCGGCGCTCTGCATTCCAAGATCGTGGATGAATCCATGCCCTCTCCAAGCACCAGTCTCGCAGACCTCCATCGAAAAGCATGTTCGGTAAGAGATTTCACGAAAGATGGGTCGACATGTGGCGTGCAATTCATGTTAACTATGAGCGGGCCAGCTTGGGACCGTGCTAGGGCGATTGCCCAGTTTGGGTCTCCCGCGCACACTATGCACCACAGTTCGGGACTCCGTGCGACGTCATCCCAGACTCTGCAAACTTGTGCGAGTGTGTGCAGTCCGCTGTAGTGAGTTGCTGCCGTTGGAGTAGGGATGGAATCGATGCCCGTCGTGTAGCGAAATACTCTGACGAGAAGTTCTGTGGGCAGATAATGGATCGTCGCAAGTCCCATAGGCTGGTGATAAGGGACTAACTCTTGTATGGGCGGGGCGGCTACCGTGCGCCCGGTAACAGATCGGATGCTCATTGAACCGCCTGTGGGGTCGAACGAGAAAGCGCTGCGTAACGAGTCAAGTTAAGAGGGCGTTAACCACAGCGGGGGTACATTCAGAAAAGATACAGCCTACTTTTTCTGCGAGCCAGCTTGCTCGTTAGGTAAGTTTCCCGGTGTAAGATATGTCTCTTGGTCTGGTCGAACGCCCAGGGAGGCGGTGAAATCGCCCAAGGACACCATTTCTGACACAACCTGATCAGAATATGACACCAAATATATCAGATAGTGGTGTTGTACATCAAGTAGCTTACAGGTGTTACACTCAAATGCAGGTCCGGTTCGAGTGTGCCGAAGTTTACAAGCCTTGGATGCGGAAGTATAGGACAATGTGGTGGTAGGCTGTGTTGAACCTTGGACACGCGCCTCCCGTGTAGCACGAGGCCCGTTCATAGGCCGTCCGTTCAAGTTTCGGGACCATTCGTTAGAGAGAGAAAAAATGGGATCGATGTTCGATTCTCGGATCTCGGGTCACGCATCCGAGAAGGGGAGGGAGAAGTTATTTGAGGCGCAGCTCAATGGTTCTTCCTATATCAGGATGTCAAAATTCTTTCTTTGGTGCTTTGCAACAGATCTGGGCAGGCGGGTAAGACATCGTGAAGGTATCTGTGAGGGCTGGCTTTATTGCTGTCTAGATTGCCATCGTGACACGAGTGTTAAATGCTGCACGCCGCTGCCGGAGGTATAGCGCATATTCCGTGGTACAATGTTCACAAAGAGTTGACCAATTCCTGCTGATCGGCAGGTCAGCTTTTGACATTATCCTTTAAGATGCTACTCAAATCTTTGAACGGGGATGCCCGCTCAGTGGGGCGGTGTCTCTCTACCGGAAACAATGCCCAAGAATCAAGAATGAGCTGCCCCAACACGCTCGCCATGTTGAAAGTGGTATTCCGAATACGATGCGTGAAGCCGCTCACAACCGACCCACCCAGGCGTCTCACATCCTACTCTGGATGCGAAAAAAGCTTCTCGCGGAACATAAACTCGAAGGGAAGTAGATTGTCTCCTAATAATTCGTTGGTATATCAAGGAACCGAGGGCTGGTAATGATGTGAGTACGAGTGAGACGCTCAATTACGGTGTCATGTGTAATTCAATTCCATGTCCTGCTATGCGCTCGCCATTTGTACCCGCATTGCATCTCCCTCCATTATTGGTCACGTCGGGCTCCGCAGGCCAGACCGCTCCTTCTCCAAGGATTCCTTTGATCTTTCCCCATGTAGTCAAGTCCATCAAAGTTCCCTTTGACAGGCGCAATGACTGTAGCGGCTTAGCACCGCATAGACGTGCAATGTTTGTACGCGATCGCACCATCTCTAGCACCAATTGAACTTTAGAGCACACCGTGCTCCTGAACTCGATGGAGGTTAGGTCTGGAAAGAGCCATTCGCAGACACCTCCTAGCGGCGACATCCCTTCGGAAAGCCTTCGCACGCACACATTAACGTCTCAAGATGGCCATAACCAAACGATCGACGCCAGGGATTTCATGCAAAGCGTGCAGTAGTTCGATTCCCGGAGTACGTGAAAAGAAAACCATTGTTGTCGGGAGTGACGTTCCGGCTTCAGACTGGGATTTTCAGAAGAAGATAGGAAACCAGTCGAAGCTGACTTCTCTGCCGGCTTCTATGCTAAGCTCGTAAGCGGTTCCAGTTAATCCCGGGCCTTCGAGGCTTATCTTGATATGATCAACTGGACTATACCTCACTTCGATGCGGTTGCTGGCGCGTAGGGCTTCCAGGAATGATGGTCTAGCGAAGAATACAACGGCATCTGCTAACGGCGCCGTCATACACCAGATGTTGGTTTTTAGGTAAAGTGCAGAATGGCAGCGAATGCTCGTGAGGAGCCGAATAACGACCTCGGGAGTCTCTTGTTCGATGGATATGGCTTGAAGTCGATCGAGGTGGACTGCTTCATCTGGCGGACCCCAAGGAGCCTCTCGGGCGTACTCAATATAAGCAAGCTTGAGCTCCTCCATTCTTGGACAGTTGTGTAGCACTTCTAACACCTGTGTCAATGACGGGCTTGGATCTCCGATGCTCGCCAAGGAAAGAGCACGCAAGCCAGACAAGTTACTCGAGTCCCAGTCACTGAGGGTGACCATGCGGAGATCGAGCCTCTCGAGCCTCGGTGTATAGCCGCCGAAAGCTCTACGACCTGCTGACGGCCGACGGTATAACCTAGAGAGATGCTCAAATCTTCAAGTAGCGGCGCTCTACCCTTCAAGATCGTAGATAGATCATTGCCCCCGCCAACCATCAGCATCGCAGACCTCCATCGGTAAGCATTGTGAACAAGAGATGTCACAAAACAGGGGTCAATAGCTGATGTACAGTGCATGCTGACGATCAGCGGGCTAGCTTGAGACCGTGCTAGTGCGGTTGCCCAGTGTGGATCCCTCGCATCCACTATGCACCACAGTTCAGGGCTTGGGGAAACGTCATTCCAGACTCTGCAGACTTGCGCGAGTGTGTGCAGTCGTTTGTGGTGGGTGGCTGCAGTTGGAGCGGGGATGGAATCGATGCCGGTTATGTAGTGAAACACTCTGACGAGGAGTTCGATAGGGAAGTGATGGATCGTCGGGAGTTCCTGAGTTGATGATAAGAGACCTGCCCTTGCATGGGCGGGGTGGCGATCATGTGTCCGGCTACAGATTGGATACCCTTTGAACCGCTTGTGGGGTCAACCAATATAATGCTGCGGTATCACTCATGTTAAGAGGGTGACATCAAAGCATGCCTTCAGAAAAGATAGTAAATAACTTACTCTTTCTGTGAGCCATCTTGCTTGTTAGGCAAGTCACCCGATATGGGACGTGTCTCCTGGCTCGGTCGAGCTGCCAGGAGGGAAGCGAAGAAATCTTTCAAATCCCTCATGTCTGACACAAACAAAATCAGAACGAGGGACCCAAAATGTCAAGAGTCGTCCTACACCGAATAGCTTATAAGTGTTATATTCAAATGTACGATAGTAGGTCTCGTTCGGTTGTGCCGAAGTGTACGATACGCAAGTCCGGGACAAGGGTGATGGTGGCCGTGAAGTTCGGCCCTTGAACCTCAGACACGTGCCCGTAGACATGTACGGCAGACCCCTTCGTGAATACTGCCTGAACATGTACCAGACCTCCGGTAGTGACATGCCGCATTTAAGAGACCGCGTCACGATGAGAATCTGGGTAGCGACAGAGCTAGGCCCCGTAAATACCCTCCACGTTGTCTAACTCGCCCCCCTAGATATGTTACAAGTACCCGAGAAAGAGTGTCAACATCCTCAATAGGAACAACTGTTGAGTCGCGACTCCAATAACTTCTCCTCGTCTTCTTGGATGCGCAAATCGAGACCCAAGAGTCAAACTTCAATCCCGACTTTCGTTAAAGGTATGATCTCGACGCTTGAATGGACGGCCCTAGTGAATACAGCTTGGAAGATTAGCTCTTGAAACTATCTAAGAAGGCATTCAAATCTCCTAAGAAGGGTGCTTGTTCAATTAGGCGGTGTGTCTCTACTGGAAACAATTCCATCCAGTTCTGCGATTAATGAAGACTTTTTGAAAGCTTTTATATTGTCAGAATGGAGGTCGGCCTGCCTGTCCCCGCAGTGGAACACCTTCAAGAGTACTGAGAGCTATGTCTCCCAGATCCGTGTCCAAGAAGGGACAATGAGCTGCCCCAACTGCTAGTACGCTTACCGTATTCGAAGTGGTATTCCGAATATATTGCAGCAACCCGCTCAAAACCAACTTAGCCAAATATCTCATATCCCACTCTAACTACAACAAAGCTTCGCGCAAAACATCAACCTAGAAGGAAATAGACAACCCATCGAAACCACGAATCATTCATTGGTACATGAAGGAGCTGAGGGCTGGAAATGAAGTGGATGCAAGTATATAGCATTCAATTACGGTTCCCCGCGTATCGTGATCCAGTTCCATGTCCTGCTATGAGCTCGCCAATTGCATTCGCTTCGCGTCTCCCTCAATCATTAATCACGTCGAGCTCCTCAGGCCAGACCGCTCCTTCCCCAAGTATTCCTTTGATCTCTGCCCAGGTAGTCAAGTCCATCACAGTCCTCTCCGCTAACCGCAATGACTGTAGCGGTTTGGCACTGCGGAGGCGTTCAACGCTTGAACGTGACCGCACCATCTCTAGCACCAATTCAATTTCAGAGCACACTGTGGTCTTGAACTCGATGGACGTCAGCTCTGGGAAGAGATATTCGCAGACATCTCCCGGGAGCGTCAACCCCTTAGAAAGCCTTCGCACGCATGCATTAGCGTCTCTTAAGACGATCAGCACCAAACGATCAATGCGGGGTATTTCGTGCAAAGCGTGGAGTAGTTCAGTTTCCGGAGTACGTGAGAAGAAAACCATTGTTATCGGGAGCGAAGTTCCGGCTTTAAACTGGGATTGTCTGAGGAAGCGAGGAAGCCAGTCGAAACTGGCTCCTCTCCCGACTTTTAGTCTGAGATCATAAGCGGTTCCAGTTAATCCCGGGCCTTCGATGCTGATCTTGATATGATTAACTGGGCTATACCTCACTTCGATGCGGTTGCTGGCGCGTAGGGCTTCCAAGAACGATGGTGTGGCAAAGAACACTACGGCGTCTGCCAACGACGCCGTCATACGCCAGATGTTGATTTTTAGGTCAAGTGCAGAAGGGCAGCGAATGCTCGTGAGGAGCCGAATGACGACCTCGGGAGTCTCTTGTTTGATGGATATGGCTCGAAGTCGATCGAGCTGGACTGCTCCCCCTGCGGGACCGCAGCGAGCCTCTTGAACGTATTCGATACAAGAAAGCTTGAGGTCTTCCATTTGTGGACACCTGCGCAGCGCCTCTAGCACCTGTATCAATGACGGGCCTGGCTCTGCGATGTCCTCCAAGGAAAGGGCACGCAAGCCAGTCAAGCTGGCCGATCTCCAGTCGCACAGGGCGACGTTGCGGAGATTGAGTCTCTGAAGCTTCGGGGTATAGCCGCAGAAGAGGTCCACCTTCGGCTGATAGCCAACGGCTCGATCCAGAGAGATGCTTAATTCTTCGAGTATCGGCGCTCTACCCTTCAACATCATTGATAGATCCACATCCTCTCCACCTACAAATGTCGCAGATCTCCATCGATAGGCATTTTCAATAAGAGACATCACGAAAGAGGGATTGACAGGTGGTGTAAGGTCCGCGTCGACTGTGAGCGGACCGGCTTGAGACCTCGCCAGTGCGGTTGCCCAGTGTGGGTCTCCCGCACACACTATACACCACAGTTCAGGACTTTGTGCGACATCATACCAGACTCTGCAAACTTGCGAGAGCGTGTGGAGTCGGTCGTAGTATGCGGTTGGAGTTGGAGCGGGGAAGGAATCGATGCCCGTTGCATCTCGAAATACTCTCACGAGAAGTTCGATAGGGAGATGATGGATCGTCACGAATTCCATAGGGTGGTGATAAGGAACCCGCTCTTGCATGGGCGGAGTGGTTACCGTGTGCCCAGTGACAGATCGGATGCCTTTTGAACCGCTTATGGGGCCAACCAAAGCAGCGCTGCGTTATGAGTGAGCGATAATCAAAGTGGGATGCTTCCACAAAAGATAGTAATTGAGCTTACTCTTTCTGCCGGCCATCTTGCTCCCTGGACAAGTCACCCGGTCGAGCGGCTATGAGGGAAGAGAAGAAATCTTCCAAAGCTCCCATTTCTGATAAACGAATGTCAGAACACCGTAGTGGGCACCGATCGTATTACGGAAAGTCGTGGTACGTAGAACAGCTCACAGGTGCTATACTCGAATGTTGTAGTAGATTCTGTCTGAGTGTGCTGAAGTTTACAAGTTTAGGATAGAGAAGTCTAGGACAGACGTCGTTGGTGGCAGTAGCGTCTGACTTCGAATCTCTGGCACGTGCCCTTTCATGAACGAGGCGGTGCCCTTTGCAACTCCTCGTACCGCTGAAGGTGTATCACACGTCCCACAAGCGGTATGCAGTTTTTAACACACGATTAGAGCCCGGACAGCAAAAGAGCTAGGCCTCATAATTGTCTAATCCGTTTGCCCAAACATGTTGCACAATACAAGAGAAAGACTGCCAAACATCTTGACATGAGAAGTAGTGACACCAACGGTCCAGCAAAGCAGATGGCTCAGGGAGCTGACTAGCAGCTCATATCCTTTGAACTTTCGAAGGTCACGGGCAGCCTGCGTACTCAAGTACGTGTATAGAAGCCTTCCATTGTGATGTGAATGAGGCTGGACATGATGCTTGGAATGTTGTAGATGGTCCTGGAAACAGTCCATAGATCAGAGTGTTCAGGGGTCTATTGCTTATAACCCGGCGCGTTGTGAAGTCACCTCAATATTTCATCCCCTGTACCCTCTGCATCCAGTCCTCCTTCTTACCTTTCACTTATCATCCTATTTTTGAAGAGACATGGCCAGTGTTGTCGGGATTGACTTTGGCAATCTTGCGAGCAAGGTGAGCTGAGCGCCGGTCACTAAAATGTTAATCTCGACCAAGGCTCTAATTCCTCATCCGCCCCAAGATTGGTGTTGCGAGACAAAGAGGAATTGATGTTATAACGAATGAAGTCTCGAACAGGGCCACTCCGTACGTGGCAATGCTTATTGCTTCGCTTGGTCGTCATTAATCGAGGCATTCTGCTATAGGTCCCTGATTTCCTTTGGCGTCAAGCAACGCGCCATTGGTGAGGCGGCCAAGAACTTGGAGAGCTCCAACTTCAAGAACACTGTCGGTTGCTTGAAGCGGATTGTAGGGCGGAGTCTCAATGACAAGGATATCGCGGAGCGCGAGTCCAAGTACATCAACGCGAAACTCGTCGATGTGCAAGGGTCTGTTGGCGTGGAGGTCAGTCCATTCAAGGTTGAACCATCATTCTACATAACCCTGATGACATTCTTTTCTAGGTCAACTATGTCGGTGAACGCCATACATTCTCCGCCACTCAGCTCGTTGCAGCTTACCTCGGCAAGCTCCGTGACATCGCGAGCAGAGAACTCAAGCAGGGCGTTTCCGACGTCGTGATATCCGTTCCCGGATGGTTCACTGAAGCACAGCGACGCGCCATCCTCGATGCCGCCAGCATTGCTGGTCTCAATCCTCTCCGCCTCATCAACGATACGACCGCCATCGCCCTCGGCTACGGTATCACCAAATCCGACCTTCCTCCTCCAGAGACCCCGCGCTACGTCGTCTTCGTGGACATTGGGCACTCTAACTACTCCGTCGCCGTCGTCGCCTTCTCCGCGGGACAGTTCCACGTAAAGTCGACCGCGTATGACCGTCATTTCGGTGGGCGCGACCTCGATATGGCACTCGTCGAGCATTTTGCCGCTGAATTCAAGGAGAAGTACAAGATCGACGTCATGTCCAACGCCAAGGCCCGGTTCAGGCTCCTCAGCCAAGTTGAACGTCTCAAGAAGATCCTCTCTGCGAACGCGGAAGGTGTCCTTTCTGTCGAATCCATCATGAACGATATTGACGTGTCGTCCCGGCTGTCGAAGGAGCAGTTCGAGGCGCTTCCTCCCGTCGCTGATGTCTTGTCTCGGGTGACGCGGCCGCTTCAAGAGGCGATGGACCAGGCTGGGATCAGCATCGATGAGCTCCACTCTGTTGAGTTGGTCGGTGGCTCTACTCGTGTGCCCGCCATCAAGGAGCGCCTCCAGGCATTCTTCGGCGGGAAGACCCTCTCCACAACTCTCAACCAGGATGAAGCCATCTGCCGTGGCGCCACCTTCGCGTGCGCCATGCTGTCTCCCGTCTTCCGTGTTCGCGAGTTCAGCATGCATGACATCACCCACTATCCCGTCAAAGTCCAATGGGAGCGCTCACCTGATGACCCAGAAGAGGATACTGAGCTCGTCGTATTCGACCGTGGAAACGGGACACCGTCTACCAAAGTGCTGACGTTCTACCGCAGCGGGCCGTTTGACGTCGAGGCAGAGTACGCCGAGCCCAATGCCCTCCCTGGATCCATCAATCCTTGGATCGCAAAAATCACCGTCAAGGATGTGCCCAACACTGGTGAGGGACCATCTCAAATCAAGATCAAGACTCGGGTCAGTCACAACGGGCTCGTGTCGTTCGAGGGAGCGCAAGTCGTTGTGGAGGCTGTTTCTCCTCAAGAGGAGATGGAGATTGAGGGGGAGCCTGCCAAGAAGAAGGTCGTCAAGAAGGACCTTCCATTCGTCACGAGCAACTTATCTATGGAGAAGTCGCTTGTGAACAACCTTCGGGAAATCGAGAATGGAATGTATGAATCGGATAAGCTCGTTCAGGACACCGAGGTGAGCAGCATCTTGTGGTTCTTGAGGTGGACAAAGCTCATCAATAATACTTGATTACTAGGACCGGAAAAACGCTCTTGAGGAATACGTCTACGACATGCGGAGCAAGGTCGACGGTCGCTTGGCTGCCTTCGTCCAACCCGAGGAGAAGTCTGCCCTTCTCGCCGCGCTCCAAAGTGCTGAAGATTGGCTGTACACAGAAGAGGGTGAGGACGCGACAAAGTCCGCCTACGTCGAGCGACTCGACAAGCTACACGCCATCGGCGTCCCCATCTCTCAGCGATATATGGAATCCGAGAATCGTCCCAGGGCCATGTCCGACCTCCGCCAAGCAATCAACACCTTCCTCTCCCAAGCCCAATCCGATGAGGAGAAATACAGCCACATCGACGCCAAGGACAAGCAATCCGTCATAGAACGCGCGGCGACGGCGCAAAAGTGGATGGACGACAACGCTGCGAAGCAAGCTGAGCGTCCCAAGAATGTCCCGCCCGTCTTCACGTGCGAGGAGGTACGGAAGAAGACAGAGGACCTAACGTACTTTGCGACGCCTATCTTCAACAGGCCCAAGCCCAAGCCCAAGGTAGAGACGCCCGTGCCCGGGTCGACGCCGAATCCTTCGGGCAGGGGTACTCCCAACCCACCTCCGCCCGCGGGTGGGACTCAGACACCCCAGGAAGGTGCGGCGCCACCTTCGGAGCCCCCGGAGATGGATATCGATTAGAAGGAAGGAAAACGGTGCCTTGGTGTGTTGTGTTTTTCTTGGTCTGTGATGCATGCATACTTTCATAGATTGTTCACTTCTTTTCATCAACTTTCAATAAACATCGAATCATGCTTGAAACTCGTGTTGAACAAAGCAAGGTTACCATCGTTGTTACTGGTTGACATGACGAGTATCACTGTTGCGCTCGTTACAGCTGTTGTCTTCTCCGTATCCTCTCGCGATCCCGCTCCGTCCTTGTTCCAACGTGCTGGGCGCGTCCTGACCAAGCCTTCGTTCCAAGCCCTGGAACGTTCTCCCTTGCAAATATTCGCCTTCCCAGAGATTTAGAAAATGAAAAACGGAACGCGTAAGCCTGTGTGCTCCATTGTGGCTTGCGGACATACACTTACCCGCGGCGCTGTCCATGAAACGCGCGACCGTGTCGTCCTTGCTCCTGAGACTGAGTGCCGTTATGTCCACATGCGGTTCGTCGCCTGTCGGCTTTCCGTACTTCTTGGCATATCGGTACGTGCCAGTCATGAGAGAGAACGTAGGCCGATCCGAATCTTCTTCGTCCGAGCCCTCGATCTTCTTAACACCTGGACGAGAGTCATCAGGTGTGAGTGAATGGGACGCAAAAGGGTACCGACTTGGTCAGTCACTTACCGTTCCCGTCCTTCGATTCAGTCAACACACGTTCAAAGTCTAGGAGGTACCGACCCGTCCAGTTGGGTTCAGACTGAAGAACGATCTCAAGCTCGAATGGTGTGACGATCGGTCTAAGGAAGTCCTATCGACAATGCGCGCATACATGGTCAGCCTTACACGCGAGTAGACCAGACCCAAACCTTGTATCATTTACAATAAGGACTTACTTTGGAGTCGATCACGCTGTTCTCGGGACACGCCACAAGGACGAAACACTCAATCTCCATAAAGTTCGCAAGCTTGGATGGGTTGAGTTTCCCGACGCTGACGGTATAGACCTTCTTCTGCGCGCGTGTGAGCTGCTCTCGTATGCGTTTGATCATTGGAAGATATTGTGCTGTTGGTCGTAGGAGTAGAGAGTTAACATTGAGCTTGCTGGGGTCTCGATGAACCATGTCAAGAAAACCTCACCTACGCCAAGAGTTCCGATGAGAATGCCAAAGACGTCGGCGTCTCGAGCCTTTTGTACCATCGCGTACCTCCTCATGAGCATCTTGTTTGTCCGCCCAGACTCCAGCTTAACTGTGCCAGTTCCGGGGTCGAAGCTCCACACCTATAAATTCAACAACACTCAGTACCCTCACAGCCAAGAACGGTCCAATTGTACTTGGTTCACATACGTCATTAGCTGAATGGGTCATAAGGAGGTTTGAGAGGGCCAGCCCTTCCCCGCCGACATAAAGTATTGTGCAATCGCCAATCTCAATGCCTGGCGGCAAGGTATATCGATGGTCGTGAGATCCTTCATCCTTTAGGGGCGGCTTCTCTTCTTCAGGTTGCCTCTCGGATGGCGATGCATCTAGGGAGAATGAGGTCGCTTGCGGCCGAGCGACGCGCTGGATGCGTGGCACGACCAGTGTTGTTGCGAGCGGCAATCGAGTCTTCAGCTTCGATGCGATCGTTTCTAGGTTTTCGTATTGAATGCCGGTCAGCTAGAAGGCCGACGACAGGAGATTGGACTGCCTGCCTGCCTGATGCTCATGAAATACATCGCACAGCAACAGCACAGGGCCAGTGGGCTTAGTTTCTAGCCCGCTTCCTTTGAGCAGTGCCTCTGCGCATAAATCGCCATCGACGGGCCTCTGCCCGAAGACGTAGATAACAGGAAGGCGAGATGTCCTACAAGGTAACATGAACATGGCGAAAGACTCATTAAAAAGATATGGTTGACTCACGGACTCAAACATGTGTGGCCATAGTGCACAACGGCATCAGAATCTACATGCTGTGCGGCGACCTCATCGACACAGCAGCTGGTTGTAGACCGTGATGGATATTTATAGATATCCACAGAAGCGAGTTGACTTACCTGCCATAGGTTGTATCAGCCAAAACATACAGCTCCACTGTCACAGGGAGCCGTGCCCGCAAATCGCGGTATATTGGAACGGAGACATGCAACAGCTCGTCTGGGAATTGTAAAGCAACCTGATGGCAAGGGATTTCTTTAGTAGAGGAAAATAAACAAAATCCTGACGCCATAACGCACGCGATGATAACTCCCCGAGATGATCTGAGAGGCTGTCCACTCCGTCTCGTAAGCGGTTCCTATGGGAGTGTCGTTGTCGAGGTGTGCTGACGAAACCATGATCTCCCGAGCGATGGCATCTTCGCCGGAACTCGACAAGGCGATTCCCAAGGGTGATTCCATGTCAAGGAAGAGGGTGTGTGGTGAGGATCAATAAACGCTGGTGAGCTGGATTGGGTTATGTCACATGGTCCTTGTAACAAATGGTGCCAAAGTGTCCATTACGCCAGTCCACACTCAGACCTATCCGCCATTCAGCCGCACCTCTACACCCTCCTCCCCCCATCACCCGTCCCCCCATGATCATCACACAACCTCCAGACGCAAAACTCCCCTCACTAGTTTATCCCTCCTTTGCCTCATCATCTCACAATCCATTCGCCCACTCCGATGACAGACTAGTAGCGGCGGCCTCCGAAGAAGACTTCTCTTATCCACCAGCGCAAAGGCGGTCGATCGCTGTGTCAGAGTTACCACCAGCATATCGACCACCCAGCAGCATAACCTCAAAACAACAGCCGAGGAAGAAGAGATTAAAGCGGAAATTCAGGATAGCCATCGCTATCATCCTGTTCATTTATGTGGCGGCGTGTACGATTGTTGTTGCCCTATTATTGGTGCGTCTCACCTTTCCCTTTTGATCCCTTGTTCATCACAGGTCACAAATAGCTCACTTCAGGCGTACTGTCGATTCTATAGACTGGGTATTTGAAGCACCATAGTGGACCGCCAGGGCACTACGACCATGAGTTCTTCGTTCCGTCATCACCGCCAGGCTATGTTCCTCCCGGGGCCCTCCCTGGAGACGGCACCGCAAGCATATGTAACGCCTGGAGTGACCCTCCGTATTCAAAACGTTCCACTATACTCAAGCGAACCTCCAAACCATCCACATCATCGAACTCAACCCAGACGTATACTACCAGTCTCCAATACAACCTTTCCCAAAACGACTCCTTTAGCGAAACGATGAACGTATTCATCAATGCGGGGGATTATGCGGCTGCCTCAGGTACGCTGACCGTTGTGAGCAACGACGAATTGTCATATCCAGTGGTCGATGTGACGATGAAGTACCGGACATCGGATGCACGAAACGCGTCTTACGTGTGCCTCATGACAACATACAACAGCGTCGGGCTTGGGTTATACGTCAGTCACACCTCTTATCAGTTATCCTTTCGGCGTTGGAGCGTCGATCTGATGGTTCTTGTGAAATTCCAATACAGACGAGCAACAGCTCAGCCGTTGAACACCCATCATACGACATCATCCTCCAACTCCCAGGAAGCGTATACATAAACGCGCTCAACACCAATCTCCCTTACTTCACGCAGACTATCGGCCGATGGAACACGGTATTCACATCGGAATTAGGCTTGCTCAGCCTCTCGGGCCCATTCAGCCCCATATTTGTCAACGGTGTGAACGTCACCGCGAAGAATGTGCAGGCTGTCACCTCGTTCTCCGCGATATACGGAGACTTTACTACCTCACAGTCATTAACATTGTCCACAAGTCAAGCGTGAGTTCGATTGACATATTACCTTTACCCAGGGTTTTCCCGTGGAGCGTTTTGTGGATCACCTTCGCTGATCTGGTGTTTCACATTTTGCCGTTATCTCGCAGGGCCATCACCGTGAACGTCTCGCTCGTACGCTTGGCCGGTGAGACAGCGCCAGTGTCACTTACTTTGACGACACAAGACGCGTGAGTTCTTCGAAGCCATCCTCCGCATGGAACGCCCGACTTCTCACGTCTGTCTTTCTCTTTTCTCCTGCCCACCTTCTTAGGATTGTGCAATCTAATATCTTCCTTATGGCATCACAAGACTCGCTCTCCACGGACACGTCATACCCAGATTTCATCATCAACGCAACTTCGAGCAAAGCGCCGGTCTCCCTCGCGATACGGCATGACTCCAACTCGGCCCCTTCCAGGTTCTCACTCCTGGCGACGAGCAAGTACGCGCCCGTCGCAGTGAGCCTAGATGCACTCTATGAAGGCAGCTTCTTGATCACATCGGACGTTGGGGTGGCATATGACCGGGATACCATCCCAGATCCAACTGGTACGTCCTGATCCTTGCCTATTGTTGCACATTTTCTCTGGGTTTCACGATGTGTACATCCAACTCATTACCGTTTTTCTTCTTCTGGAAATAGGTATGGGCCGGCAACGGCAGTGCTTGCTGACCTGTAACACAAATTACGAAATTGAGGGGACCGTTTTCTGGGGCTCCACCACTCCGGACGAGTCCCTGATGAGCAGCGTGATCGTGGAGACGCAACATGCCAAGGCTGCCATCTACCTGGACAATGATTGCCCCGCTGCGAGCTGTCTTCTGGTCCCGAATTCCGACTATGACTCTTGAGCCTCCTCTCTGACCTCCGATTAGACCCAATCGGTGTGGCCAAAGACTTGGTGTTCAGCTGTCGCGCCGCCCGGAATGATAATAATCCCCCTTCGTTCGTATCCTGTTATGCTTCCCCCTCTTTTTCTCCGTTTGCTCATGGTCTCCAGCGCCAAGACCATCTGACCTATCTGATCGGCCTGCTGATATTCTGATCCTACCTCTGCCTCCCCTTCTCCTTTGTCTTTTCCTCTCCGCCCTTTCTCTCCCCTGTCATTCTGCGGCTTTTTGGTTTTGATTGTATCTTTATGATTTGCTTTCTTCTTCGCCCCGATCGCCCTGATATTTTCTCTCTTTCTTCTCGTCACTTCACGAGCACTCGTATCACTTCCCCCCTGCAACTTCTCCCTGATCGAGTTTGAATCTGAACCTCCTCCATGGCTAGTATATCTGACTTCTCTTACGAACATTGGGTATTATTATTTGCTGTACATTGTATGGTTTGCAGTCGAAATTGAAGGATTGTTTCACCTTCAGCCCAACGCTAGCTTAGCGATGGAAGGCGTTTCCTGATTATATGTTCTCGCCGGTATCAAAGGATTGCTTCGACGATAAGTCCATGCTTTCTGCCGACCTGCGAACGTCTCCGTCTGCCGATGACGCTTTTACAACCGCCGTTGCGATGCGGATTGTTCAACAGCAAGCCGCTGATTTGAAAAATAAAATAAAATAAAAATAACTTCCTTGTTGCTTCACTAGAGACACAGCACACAACAAGTTCATGTTTAGTATATAAGAGCGGCTGGTTAATTGGCCAATTCTATGGGGTATGGCCAGGTTGACATCGACTATGACTACGTAACATAGCTGTCAAAGTGCCTCAGGGTCCCAGCCATAGAAGCCCTTGACAACCTTGAGTGGCTTTGCAGACGGAGATAACGAGTGGTTCCTTCGTCACTGTCAGGGGCATTTTGCCATGACGCGGTGATTTGCTGTTGATGACGTCGATTTTGGCTGCCAGGCTTCTTGATATCCTACCAACACTCGAAAACCCCACGACAACGATATGAATACTCTCCTAGGATAGGCCGAGTCTGTCGGAACTAGCCACGACACGTGATATACTCTGGAAAAATTCAGCTTTGAAGAACAGCTCCTGAGCGCGTCAGTGGAGAGCAATGCTGAAAATAGCACAAAACCTCCCCCCGTCGTCATCGCCCAAGCCAGTCCTTATAAGCCATTGTTGAGGCGCGAGCGACCATTCAACCAATTTGCCTGTCCCTGCCCCTGCCCCAGCCCCTGCCAATCACCCACCATCGACGCAGAAATGACAAACAACTACGCGCAAGCTCTAGGCATCCACAACAAATGGGCTCCCATCCTCTTCGCTGTCCTCTACTTCTTCTTGATGATATGGTACATCATCCAGATCTTCCGTCGTCATCGGTCTGTGTACAGTGGTCTCGCGTTCTTCAGTGCTGGTGAGTTTACACGTCGCGTCGTCTCTCTTCCCCACCTTGAGCTGACTCCTCATGCGCCTCATCTTTAATATTATTTAGTCCGTGTGGTGGCATACAGTCTCCGAGCAGCCATGGCGAATAACAGCAAGGACGCCGTGAACAAGAACATGGCCATCGCGTACGAGGTCCTCTATAGCGTCGGATTCTTCTCCATCCTACTCTCCGCATACAACCTCATGCACTCTCGTGACCGTCTCGCCAAGTTCCAACAGACGGGGAAGAAGGCCTCCAATATGTTCCATCGCTCCCGCATCATGCACCTCCTCCTCTTCATCGCCGTCGTCCTTGGAACCGTCGGTATCGTATACGCCCTCGGAAACTTTGGTCATAATGGATTAGGAAACGGTCTCAACAGCGCCAGTACCTACATCTTCCTGGTTGTCATGGTCATCATCGCCGTTCTCACTGTACTCCTCATAATGCTAGAGCGATCACGTAAGGTCGTCCGTATATACTCCAGAGATATATAGCCCCAGCTCACACTTGATTCATCTCTCTCCCTCTACGATCTTAGTGCGCACCAATAATTCCCCCGCCATCGGGGCCAACCACCACCACCTCATCCTCATCATCATCGGCGTCCTCCTCCTCCTCCGCACGCTCTTCTACGCCGCCACCGTGCACAACAGGCTCAACGGCTCCACCCCAGCCCAAGGCGCTCAAGGAAACGAGAAGCTCTGGTACCCGCTCGTCGCGCTCACCGAACTCCTCGTCGCGCTCCTCTTCCTCACCCCCGGGCTCGTCCCACTCCGATCCCTCCTCCACGGTCGTGGAAATGGTGAACACATCGACGACGTCGACAATACCGGCGCTTATCCAGAGAAGAACGGCAAGGCGCATCATTATGGAGCACAGCAGACGGGTGTCCCTGCTGCCGATCATACGGGACCGATGGCAGGGAACGCTTACAACAATAGGGATTCGATGCAGACCGCGGTGTGAAGGATCAAGATTTTCCTTGCTTGTTGGCCTCATCTGTTTTTGGATCAATTGTATCATTACCATTTTCTCAATTCCCCCCCCCAACAGCGGCTCATGATTCCCTACCATATAACTCGTATCTCAATGTCTAATAATGCATACACTTTCCCCTGCTCATTTGAGACCTTTGTGGAAGCCCAATATGGACACTACCTTGCTGCCTGGGTTCACACGAGTAGAAATTGCGAGTATGATGGTCCCACGACCGTCGATTGGAAGCCTGGCTGCATGTCACGTACGAGATGGGATGGATGAACGAAGCTATAACCTCAATGGGAGAATCACAACCCTGCTAACCTCCACAGCAATACTCTTGCCTAACTTCACTATGCTCATTCATCTTAGACTGCTCGAAAGGGAACAGACGATTTGGCAAGTATATATCGGAACAAAGGTACAAAGCACTGCAGACTACGACGGGAGGAGGTCACCAGTGATTCCACCACCACTTTTTGACAAAAGATAGAATGACAACAAGAAACGGAAGTAACAAAGGTTCAAAAGACACAGAGAGAGGATTGGGGCATAGAGTTCGGAGCATAGGGTGGTTATCGTTGAAATTCAGGTATTTGTGGGGGTATGGTTCTGAGAAATAGGGAGGGAGATCGATCTGCTTAGATGCGGAGCATGGAAGGGCCAAGCGCAGCTCTCGCCGCACGCACACGTGGAGGACGTGCCCTCGTAATGCGAAGTGAACCATCAGGATTTGGGCTAATATGCGAGGGCGAGTGTCCAGTCAGTCAGTAAGAGTTTCGAAGTAAAATAATCGTTCCAAACATACCTGACGAGTGTACCTTGCGCTTCCGTCTCGCGATTCTCCTTTCCGACGTTGACACGAGTATGAGGAATGATGTTCGTAGATTTGGTCGAGTCGTTGTTGCCGAAGGATAGCGTGGACTTGCGGTTCTCATTGTCTTTGGTATCGCTCCCCGCGTTGCCGTCCTTGTCAGTCGTCAGCTGTCTCCTGATCCATCCCAGTCCATTACGTGCACGAAGACGGGGAGGTGGAGGACCCGCGGATGGCGGCGATACTGCCACAGGCTCCACAGATTCTTGAGCAACCGAGGCGATGCTGGCAGCTGTTTGAGTCTGGAAGTTGACGGAGAATGGTGCGAGAGGCGCCATCGTGGCCAACGTGAGTGGTGCTGGGGCGGTAGCACTGGCCTCAAAGGGTGAGATGCACTGGAACGCTTGTTCGGAGCTCTCACTCCTCTTGTGACCTCGAGTGAGGGGCGCGGTACCTTTGACAAGCTTGATTGGACTGTTTTTCGGGTATGGAGCAGGACGGCTGATGACTCGAGATCGAGGTCGACTGACGCGAAGCTCCAAAGGGAGTGGAATATACGCCTTCTGGGAGTGCTCTAAGAAGGCTTCGATCGCCTCCCGGTTGTAAGGAGCATGGAAAGCTAAAACAAAATATAGAATATACATGAGTTGAGTGAAATACATCTCATGGGGAAAGGGAGCCAAACGAAAAGCTTACAGCTCAGAGCAAAGCGTGACACATCCGTATCCATCCACGTCATCTTGGACTCGGCGACGGCCTCAAAAGCTTCGTTTCGGAATGCATGATATCTCCGCAACACTTGGCCGAACTGACTATCCCAATCAACACTGTTCCTTCTGCTGTCCATTTCCATTTCAGGGTCATAGATTGCCACGGATGGAGCTGCAGATGCGAAGAAGCTGCTTCTCTTGGATTCACGAGGTGTGCTGCTTGGACTGATGATCTCCTCGGCGATGGATTCAATGACCGATATATGAGAATGTCCTGATCGGCGCTTATATCCTTTGCTGTGGGGTCTCAGACGACCCGAGAAGACCCCCAGGTCTGGTATGGATGCACTCTCGAGCATTACTCTCAGCCGGTCGACATCAATGCTGGCCTGTGATCCGCGGACCGACGTCGACATCGAGAGTGCAGGAGTTCCCGGGATGGACCGGATAATCTCGATCGAAGGCGGGCGATTGTGCTCTTGTTCCTCCTCTTGTTCCTCCTCCAACTGCGAAGCAGAAGTGATCTGGTCCTTTCGGATATCAAACATGCGCTTGCGTTTCTTCTCTGCACGAACACAAGGAGAGCTGTTGAAGGAGAAACCAAGCGTAGCACGAGGAACGCGTGCGTGATCACCACCAAGCATGGTCACCATCGTGTCGTCGTCTCTGTTCAGGGGATCCACGGCACTCATCGTGCTGTAAACGGAGACCGGTCGGAAGCGAGGGTTGGTCTTTGTATTGAACAGTCGTGGTGGCTCCTCGCCGCCAAAGACGGACTCTGACGAGACGGAAGAAGGTCGGCTTCCAGTCTGGTCGAAGATAGAGTCTTCGTCGTCATAGCGGGAAGTAACGGATTCGAACGATGGACGCGGTACGAAATGTTGCTCGCCTTGTCCGAACTGGCTTCCAGGGGAGCTGTTCGTCGGTGAGGCGGCGATTGGTGGAAGCGCTGCCCCGGATTCGAACATCCTGTCGCCTATATCCGGCCTTCCAAGCCTGCCCCCAGAGAAATCGCTCAAAATACTGTCTCGACGTGGGTCGTATCGATGTGAGGCCCGTGGGAGCCTTTTTCCGAAAGGTTCTTCATGACCATAGGTATTAATGAGGGAACTTGCGCTGTAGACCGAATCCGGACGATCTTGTTGCCGTGTACAGTTCAGTAGAGAAATAGGAGGCCCAGCGGATGGAGAGGAATACGAGATGATGGAGTCGTGTCCTCTGCGGGTCGGAATCGGCCTGTTGCTGTTGAAGTAGAAGCTTGATCTGTCGGACTCCATCGAAAGCTGGGAGTGACGGAACATCTCTGGTCTGTTGTCCTTGGAGTAGACACTCGGTTCCCTCTCCATGGAGGGGTCATAGCCAAACGGATTATTGACACCGGAGTTCAGAAGCGCGCCGTAACTTGAGATGCTTGGAATTGACTCGTTTCGACCGCTGTCATCTGCCACGTGTGGAGCCATCGAGCCTGAAACCGAGCCTGAACCACCGCTCCTGTAGCCAAATGGATCAGATGCGACACTATTCTGAATGGCACCGAAGGAGGAACCAGATGCCGTCGACTCCTCTCTTCTATGCCGCGCGATCCTGGTCCGAGCGATTCGAGCATGCCGCTTTGCTACTTCTCCGGCCCCTCCTGATTCGATGGATGACGTAAGAGGCCGTGCGTTAGAAGGGTGGGCGGACAAGTCTAATCTTGCCAGTGCGGCCATCGAAGCGTCGAGACAAACGCTGAGAGAAGCGGCCCGTACATGCTCAGGTTTGGCGTGCACCTTTTGTCCTGCCGTAGCCTGAGGTTGGTCTTGCGCAGTGGAACAGACAAACGAGAGGTCCATGTTGGCAACTGCATAGACCATGGAATCAGGATCTGCCATGTGATATCCATCAGTCTCCACCTTGGTCTGTAGTTGGCAGCATGGTCAGATCGGTTACAAGTAAATTATAAGACTCTCAGTCTCACCGAGTCCGGCGCTTTGTTCCTCCCTGAATCTACTTGTCCACCATATTCCCCCACCCCTCCAGCAGCCTAATAAAGATCTCATGGATTAAGAGATGCCATATCGCGATGAACCATATAAAAACTCACCCTTGAAGTGACCAAGTTGTCGACTAAAGAGCGAGGTAGAGGGGGCATATCACCAGTGGGGAAGAATGTCAGATCATCAGCAGATGACTTGAATGCGTTCTCCAATTCCTCCACGAAGCTTTGTCTCGCGCCTCCCCTGTTTAGCCGGTTCAACTCAACAGTGAAGTCAAAGTCAGATCGCCCAGTGTCGTCCGTGCGCCCTCCTTCTGACGACGACGACGATGATGGCGACGACGGAATCTCTTCGTCATCTACTTCACTCAGTTGCATGGTCGCATCGTGAACCTCGACTGCGTTGTTGTGGTTCGACCTTCCATGCATGGCGGTTGACCCGTAGTTGGATTCATCAATGGAGGTGGCCGACGCCTTTTGGGTAGAGACCGTGGTCATGCCTTCCATCTCGTTCTTGAACTCTCCTGTAGATCCATAGGAGCCCTGTCCTCTTGAATGTGATGGCCTTCCAGGAAGGGGGAGGGTAGGTGCGCGTGTAGGCGGAAGAGACGGTAGAGTCTGCGATCGTATTGGAGCACGCAGCACGGTGTCAAGCTCTAACGCCGACATCAACGCAGAGGCACTTCCAGGGATGGACACATCATAAAATGAGGCTTTATGGGACAGGTCAGCCGCGCTGTCGGAGTGGTTGGAGAGTATTTCAGCTAGTTCGTCCGGGATATCAGAGTCATCGCCGTCGTCTAATGCTTGTGGAGCCGACGGCGAATCACGGATTCCAAGGTCGAGGGGAGCGAGAGGCTTGTTCCCTCCTACATCCGAAGTGATGCCGAAACGTGCTCCGCCACTGAGACTCGCAGTGGATCCGAAAGCATTCAGCATGGTACCAGTCGACTCCTTCCCTGTCCGACGGACGTTCAGAGCTGGTGTCGTCGGGCCCCTGCTACCCTTCGAGAATACAAGCGGACCAGTACTGTTTTTCCCGCGCGACTTCAATGGAGACTCATCATTGATTGCAAAGGACGTGTCACCATCAGCGATGGTATCCGGAGTGCATGGTGAGAATTGACGTGCACGGGAGGATCGAGGTGTAACTTGGGTGTAGCGATGATCAGTGGGGGTCGCCTCTGGTTCCTGAGGACGAACAACCCTACGGCCAAACGTCGAGACAGCGACAGCGCTAGCGAGAGGTGTGGCCGCAGAGTACTCAGTGGTATTGCTCCCGCCGGTCGACAGCTTTGAGGCGATGATCGAGTTCCAATTGGACTTCTTCAATGTTGTGGGTACTGGTGGTAGCGCACCGAAATCCATATGCCCGATCGTATTAGCACGCTTCGGCGTCAATCCCTTCATCGGAGAGCAATCCGGGGTGACGGACAGGTCGAGGTGGTTGATGAGGTCGCCCAATGCGTTTGTGGCCGCACTCACTAAACAGATGGCAACTAGTGTATCCGTCAAGCATCAGGCCATTGGCGTGAGGACGAGAAGCAGGACGCTTACCATCACCGTCTTCAGAGTCCCACATGGCTTTGCGCCTCTCCATCTCTGTCACAGTCACTATCTCATCCGAAGCTGGACGCGGCCTTGCATCCAGTGTTCGCTGGGGAGTTCTGTTCTCACTCGGGACGTGCTTGGCTGGAAGAGACAAAGCCAGCGTTCTACCCTTAATGCCAACGCTGCCCAAAGGAGTCGATTCCGTCTGGTGAATGGATGAAACAGCTGGCTTTGATGATTCTTCGTGGTGCTCCTTTGTGGGCAGAGCCGCAACAGGCGATCCCGGGATGATGTCCAGTGCGCGATAGGTCCCACTTTTCGCGAATACGTCAGACCCCAGCGTAGCAGACTCTTGTCCGGATGGATGACCGTCGCTGGAGATAGTCGAAGTCGACCATTTCGATCTCGCAGAAAGCGGCGACTTATTCTCATTCAGTCCAGCCATGTCGAAGAGGTCAGCCAAAGATCCCCGAGCACGGGCCTCTGCGTTACGAGAGTCCAATGGCCTCGCGGTCAGTGTCACCAGGGTAGGCTTGCGGCTAGGGATCACGGATGCTGGATGATGGCAGCCATGGTCAGCGGTGGCCATCGAGTTACAAGACATTGAACATACCAACACCGAGTCGGGCCGCATTCGAGCTTAAAACACTTGCTGACAATACATCTGATCCAGTCCTCGTGGAAGCCCTGCTCATAGACCCGTAACTCGAGTGGTTCGACTCGCTTGACCCGGAAGATTCAGCAGAGTAACCGGAACCAGTTGAGAGCGTCCGATGAGTATCCTCGGATCCGCGGCCTCTCGGTGAGCGCAAGGTGCCGAATGTCTCCCCTGACGGACGTCCAGCAGCTTCGCCGACGACGGTGTTGATCGCAGTAGACATTCTTTCTCGAATCGACGCTGACACTATAGGCTGGTTGAGAGGTAGGTCAAGAGAACCTACGCTGATAGTAGCTGGAGTGGGCGGCGCTCTGCGAGCCGGCGAATAGTCGAGACGAGACGAAGGGGTTCCTGCGAGCCAGGATTCATGCGATCCACGACGTCCAGCGGTACTCTCCAGCGGAAGGCTGATAGAAGCCTTCGTCCAATGCTTTGAGATCTTCCGCTTGCTCTTCTCCTTGGCCGCAGGAACCGGCGTGTTCTCCTCATCGGGATGTGTCAGGATCTTTGCCATACTCCTCACGCTCCGCATCGCGCGTAAGGCAAGACTGCCAGCCTGCTTGCCAAATGTCGGTGTATCACGACCGCCGCTCACCTCACCCGTCTCATTGACTTGGAACGCAGTATCGATAGCCGGTGCTTGCCTCGGTGTGAGAGCAGACAGGACGTTTTCGGAGAAGGATCTCGTGTGTCGACTTCGCTCATGAGGAGCCATTGGTGCCAAAGGTGTACGGGGAGGAAGCTCGCCTCGCAGAGTGTGCGCATACGGTGCTGAGTCAGATGCAAATCGGAGATTCTGCGTAGGCATAGGCTTTGCGGCTGCAGGAGGCACGACAACATTGGGCGGGAAATCATCGAGTGAGGGCGAGCGATATTCGAACTTCTCTGAGCCTGTCGATGAGGTGAATGTTGGGAGATTGAGAATGGCAGCCGGGACGGGGGTAGACGCTACAATGTGACGTGATATGTAAGCAGACGTTTGCCGGAGATCCCTCCTAAGAACAGTCACTAACCTCTCCCGAGTTTAGCAGGAATGACATCTTTCAAATCAGCCTCCTTCTTTCCTCTACCGAGAGCCATGCTCCACTTCCACTTTTCCTTCCCGCCATTCTCCTTGTCAGATCCACTGTCCAGACTCAAGCGAATGCTTGATGCTTTGCTCTTCAACAACCCTAGCTTGCCTTTCTCTTTGGCAGGCGGTGCAGAAGTGGTGATCGACTCGCTCGCCTTGGATTGAACAGGGTTCGTACGGTCACCCAAGGCCCACCCAAGATCGAGAGCAAGCCTGGACTTCTTCTTCTTGATGAGGACCGGTTCTGCTGCGACGGTGTCATCGATGTGGACACGGAGCGTGCCTTGCGTTCGCACCGTTCCATTGGACTTGATCGAGCCTTGAGCACTAGCAACCGACCCAGTTGAAATCTTGGTAGAGCGCATGGTACCGGCCTTGGACGATCCATCTTCCGTCTTCACGGGCATGATGGCGAACGGTTCAGGAACCGCGGTGCGGAGCTGTGTGTGGATTGGCGCTGAAACCGGAGGAGGTTGGGACGTCTGGCGCGCTGTCGCGAACTGGTGCGGGTTGGAAACATGGCGCGGTGGAGGGGGAGGCTGGACAGGTGCCCACTCTGGCGGAGCCTTGTACGGGGCACCTTGGTTCCAGGTCGCGTTGAGCATTTTGTTGCAGAGCTCCGTTTCGTGACTGATGGCCTGTTTCGACGGCTTCCGCGGTAATGAAGACTTGCTGGCCGCGATTTGTTGTCTTGCCTCGACGGCGGGCTTTTTGGCAACGAGGACGCGCTCACGTCTCGCGCCTTTCCTGATAGCAGGCTGGAGCGGGAGTGGAGCGAGCGAATCCTTGGATGTGGTGAGCGTTCCAGAGACAGAGGACGAGACCGACTGATCCTCGGGTCGCGCGCAAGGCGTCGCAGACGTCAAGCAGATAGTCGGGATCTGTGCGGGATGAGTTGGAGTAGCGTTAACTTGAGCCGGACGTGATGCGTAGGACATTGAGAGACGTGACGATTGGAGAGACCGTAGTGCTGGAGGCGGTGAGCGACTTCGTAGCGGTTCTGATGAAGTCATTTGTTGGCGTTAGAGCTGAAAGAAGGTGGAAACGCGTCTGAAGGTTAGTTCTTGAACTATGCGTTGAAGGGACAAAATTTACAGTACAGAAGTCGTTTCAAAGAGGACGTGCAAGAGGAAAGCCGAGACGCTGCTTAGTGGTATTTTCAAGTGCTTTGGAAGAGTGAGTTGTCGTTACTGTATGATGAAAGGGCGCTGAAAGGGCTGGAGCCGTAACAGAAATGCTTGGAGATACGAAGCAAGCCGTAAAAGATTGAGCGGAGGCTATGCGTTGGTGAGATTGTCGAGCCGGTGAGAGTCAGGAAGTCGTTGTTGGTGGTGTTTGGATGGGTGTTGGTGCAGGTCGGTAAGGGGGATGGGAAATTGTTCAAACAGAGCCCACCGACGCCGGTTAGGTCTGGAAATGGCCCGAAGGTCTTCGTAAAATGGCGTCTCGTAAGGTTAGCGTGAAGAAGACTGTGAAGTGAGTATGTAGTGAATGAGCGGGTCACCACCAAATATAATCGCAATGCCAACTGGATAGAATTGAGACAAATAAGACGTACCTAGCGTAACAGAAAACTTATCTGGGTTAAGTATGCGCTCCTCTCTCCTTCTTCAGCTCCTTCCTTCCCCTTCCTGTTGGAGATGCCCTGGAGATTCTAGTGGCGAGGTCGTCGACGGGAAGCAAGGACACTCGTGTGCGAGCGGTGGTAAACAAGACTAGCCAGGGTCCGTTCCAACATCCATCACTGCATTGCGCGCCGTCATGTGACATCCACCCATCACAATCGCCATGGTGAACGGCAAGGTCTGCGAAGCATGGACGAAAATATGTAGAGTAATTACGGAGATTGGATTTGATCGAATAACCTTTGACAGTGCACTCAATTGACCGGAGTCGCTTCTCAAACTCCTTAACTACCCGGACGCATTGCGAACGGGTGCTCCAACACATCCCCGCTTTCTAAACATAACCTGTTTGATATGGCCAACATTTTTGCTACTCGTCAGGCGATTGAGTTTGATGGAACGTACCCGCACCGGCGACGTGGATACTTGACATTGCATTAGATAGAAAAAAGAAATCACAGCATTGCTCGTCCCCAGCTCCAGCGTCACGCTCGTGTTACAAGTCGCTTACAATAAGGTTGGTGGACAAGATGGTCGCGTTGAGGTTGATTACGGTGAGTAAGTTATTATCGTTGGATGGAGGCCTTCAGTCGCAGGTATACGATGAGGGTCTCAGATCGTTATAAGTCAAAGGCGGCAGTTACGGCTCACTCAATGGCGCCGTCGATTTAGGTGCACTCCCAACATACTATCTAGCTTCCAGTGATTGGTATTACCAGTGGAAACAAGCATGCGCGACACCAAAGGCATTGAGAGTCAAAAGTAATTTGAGGTACAAATGCTCAAGCTCATCTGGATATGGGCGGTCGCAATTGGCCTGAGAGACGGTTTGCAGCTCAGCCTTGTCGGCGTTACACGTAAGAAGACAGATGGGGAAGAACAATGCTTCCATAGTCTTATATTGCGCGCAGTGATGAGATTTCGCGTCTCTCAATCCATCCTAACCGTTTGACCCCGTTTATCTACTATTCACATTTGGCCCGATTAATTATGGCCACTGCTCAACGCATATGGCGTCGAGCTTACTCGAGCTCACCAGCGTTCGTACCCCAATCCACACGTCGTGAGTCCAGGTTCCTTCTGCCACTGGTTGAGCGCTCCAAACCGGCTTCGCTATCATTCTTCACCGGGGACGGTCCATACCACGACAAGATTATCGCACTGGAAGCCGCTCGGACGCTCTCTCAACGCGAACTTCAAGCAGCACATGTCCTCCCACTCCCGCCACAACTCCGTACCCAACTTCCCGTTTCCAAGATTGCTTTCAAGAAGCGTGAAGAGATGGCCGAGTCCGTGGACCAAAAGGTCATGCGCCAGTCACACTACACGAAGCTCATAACGCTTCTGGACGAGCTGCTACATTTGAGGGCAGTGGCAACCGCTGGGAAGGAGGTGGAAGTGGAAAAGCGGTTGACGAGGATATTGCAGGCCTTCGAGAGGAAGGACAAAGCATCCGTGTTAGCGGCGCGACAGACGCATATTTCGAAGGAGGAGCGGCTGAAGAAGAAGTTCGACGAGTTTGGGAGGACCTACGCTCTTGGAAAGAGGAAGGAGAGCGCGGCAAGGGTCTGGATCATTCCAGTTACGAAGCCAACGTCATCAACAGCGACTTCGTCTGGACCAACTTCAACAGACATCACCTCCAAATCATCACCAGAAAATCTGAAGACAACGTCAATACTGATCAACAACATACCTCTTCCTGATTATTTCCCAGTCGGAGCAGACCGTGAGCGGATCACACGACCCTTGAAGCTCGCAGGTGTTCTGGGGGCGTATAACGTGTTTGCTCTCGTTCGAGGAGGTGGTTCTTCTGGACAAGCTGCTGCTGTCGCGCATGGTGTGTCCAGAGCCCTGGTACCGCACGCACCAGATGTTGCCAAGATACTGTCCAAAGGTATGCCCCTAGAGCTGTAGCTATCAAACGTCAAGTCGTTGACACGATCTCTTCACGTTCCTTAGCTCGGTTACTCAAGCGCGATCCTCGTATGGTTGAGAGGAAGAAAACTGGCTTGGCCAAGGCTCGCAAGGCCGTAAGTACTATGGTACTCAACTTGAAGATGCTCATCAAGATAAACCATCTCCTTTTTTTTCTAGTATGCATGGGTCAAACGTTAGAACCCATTCGTCATACCCAGGCCAGACTCGCACTACGTATTGTACGTGACTATGCATATCAATACGACAGCATGTCTCAGTGGCGCCGTCAGGAAGACGCGTTTCCGGGCATATTATTAATATATCTCGGTGCTGCGAGCTGTGTATACGATCATAGGAATGGCTCCTTCGTCACAGTCATTTACTGCTTGTTAGCATAAAAGACACATGGCCGCGTCGTATTCAAGACGTTAAGCTATACATGCATTTATTCACATCTCCAAAGAGGGGGTGCCGAGATACGAAAGGATCCTAGAAACCCTATCGCCCGTAGGTGGGCTTGAATGGGAATATTAGTATAACTGGGAAAGGTCGGAACAAATGGAGCACTGTACCTCGGCCGGAGGCTCGTTGTCCAGGATTTCGTTCATCCTCTTGTAAATGTCATGACTGATCTTGGGCAGAACATCAAGGGCTTTGAGATTCTCCTCGAGTTGGTGAACTTTGGTGGCTCCCAAGATGACAGTGCTGGTCTGATGGCGTACGATGGTGAAGTCAGTGGAAATGGCACTGATTGGTAGGGTATGGAGCGTACATGAGGATTGTGAGCCACCCATGCCAACGATAAAGCGGCCACAGAGCACCCGAGCTCTGCGGGGACATGGTTAGCGATTGCTTTCAACGCATGGGTGACGTGACCAGCCCAGTACCTTCGGCTATCTTGGTCAGTTTCTTGACCGTCTCAATTTGCTTCAAGCCCCTGCAATCGAGCAGGCAGGGTGATATCAATTTTAGAATCATGCGGGAAATTGACATGATCATGCTTACTGTTCCTGTTTCAAGCCTTCAACTCTGCTCTTAAAGAAATCTGGGTTGACGTCGAATCGAGAGCCCTTGGGAACACCTAAGATTGTATATTAATTTGAGTACAAAAGATTTCATTGAGCGGGTCGAGTGTAACGCACCGTCGTTGTATTTGCCAGTAAGCATACCACTAGAGAGAGCTGAAAAGACAGTGGTGCCGTACTTGTATTTTTGATACAAAGGACTGTGTGTTACGTGTGTCGGTTATCATATTGGAGTGAAGCCTAGCTGTGTGTTGCAGGACACTCACGCGTATTCAACCTCGAAGCGCTGCCGATGGAAGCAACTACAGAGGATGACAAGACTGTTCAACAATGCTGCAACCGCCGCATCATGGATTCCACTGACTTGTATTGACATTGATCGGCGATGGGAGAGATGAGGTTGAGACGGCTGGCGATATCTGTAAATGACAACGATCAGACGACAAATGCCGCATCTCGTGGGCACCGGGTCTCTACTCACGATGCGCCTCTTCGATCTGCATGGCGCTCCACTCTGAAGTGGCCCAGTAATGTGCCTTGCCGGCGTTGATGCAGTAATTGAAGGCGCGGACCACTTCCTCCATAGGAACTTCGATTAAGCTCAAATTTAGTCGCCTGAATGTACGCAGTATCAAGTAAACCTAGGACAATATTGTCAACCCACCGGTCTTGTCTGGACGATGAGCGAATACGCTAAGGATTGTCAAGCTTCAGCTTCGCGGCCTCGTGCTCAATAACACTCGGTTGCATACATGTCAACGTAAGACATGTCCAAGCGTTCCAATGACTCGTTGAGGCCTTCGATAATACTAGTAGATGGTTAAAGATTCAACCTTTAAGCTTGCGTCTGATGCTGAGCAATATTCAGGCTTACTGCTTGCGGCTGAGACCTCTGTCATTCGGTCCCTTGCTAAAAACGGAAGAAGTATATTAGAACAAGGCCTGTTAAATATACCATCGTAGTATACACACCGACCAACACCAAAGAATATCTGAAGGGAGGACATACCAAATCGGGTCAAACGATTCCGTGGCACATAAAAGGATCTTTAGGGACTGACCTTCGTGGTGATAATCCAATCTGAGCGACGATGTCCCAACTCCTTGATCGCTTGCCCGACCTCACGCTCACAGTTGCCATCGGCATAGCCTTCCGCGAGGTCGATCATGTTCACTCCGCTCTCAAAAGCGACCTTCAAGACATCCTTGACTCCCTCGCCTGCAACGCTGTGACCATATGATAGCCCTAGTAAGCAAGGTCGAGTATTAGAATGTAGACCGCCATTGATGCCTGTTTAACTAGAGACGTACATCCTCCGAGAGAAAACACGGGGACCCTCAAGCCGGACGGCCCTGGTAGTTATTACGAACCTTGAGCAACCTCTTTGCTCGTGACATTGAATGAAGCAAAACGCACCGAGGTTACGGAACTTCATGTTCTTAGGATCATATCTCATTGAGTCAAATGGTAATGCAACATCAGCTTCATCGTAGGTTCGCTGCAAAACATTAATGTCCGTCAGCTTACTCGTAAGATACATTAGCGGAGGACATTGTGACGGGAAGAGTCTTTGTGATGAGGACGATATGATATGACTTGCTAGCGGTTCGACTCACAGCATGGCTCTTTTATAGGTGGTCGGATAATTGCATCAAGTGGAGGTCGGAGGTCGAAGGACTCGCGGAGAAACACCATCTTCACAACGGCATGACGTTGCAGATCATGAGCGCTTCTACCGGCCGTAGGGTTCTCGTAATCCACATCCTATCCGGCAGGCAGTACCGGTCATTTAACCGGGAGCATTTCAAGAAGCAAAAGGTCTCTCTCATAGCCAGTTCGAAGCTTATTATGTTCCGGTTCTACCGTTGTGGCGTCGAACCTTTGTAATGTTCAAAATAGAACCCGACGAAAACGTTCGACACCACTTATGAGGGTCACGATCAAAGACTGGCATGCTGTTGCACACTGGCGCTGGGCGACTGGCAAGGAGAAAGACAAGGAAATAGCAACAGTCGGGGGAGCTACACAGGACGAGGATGAGGACGAAGAAGACTTATGTGGAATCTGTCGCGTACCCTTTGAAGGGTGTTGTCCAAACTGCAAGGTGCCCGGCGATGACTGTCCGCTAAGTGAGCTTGCCTAAACTTTTAATGCTTGCGCGGGGTGGTTTCTGATATCGGCGCATGTAATATTCGTCCGTAGTCCATGGTAAATGCACACACGTCTTCCATATGCACTGTCTTTTGAAGTGGATCGAGTCGAGCACCGGAAAACAGCTTTGCCCAATGGACCGTAGACCTTGGGGTGAGTACCGTGACGCTTTCATGATATCTATTATTATACGACGGCTCAATGTGAACGATCTCAGAAACCGCGGACGGTTGAACGATCCTCATTTTATAGGAGTTAACCTAACTCCCTTTGGGTATCTGACACTGTTCCAATCCGCTATGCGTCGAGGGAGCATCCTAAAGAGGGAAGGTCGAATCGCGAATTCTTGCCACCGTCCAAGCCCTATTGTTGCATAATTGGAATGACACCCGGAGATGTCTTATACCGCAACACGAGGTCGGTCGCCAGATGCACATGTTGCAAACTCTATCACTTCGATCCGTGGAGATAAATATACATGGTTCCAGGCCGGAGCGGCAAGCTTGAGTGCGGGTACTAAGAGACATGGTCGTCGGTGGCGAATCATGATTAGTCGCAGTGTACAAGCCCGTGACACGGTCGGCACGCGTGAAAAGTACATCGATGAGCCCCTTGACCAATAGATTACCGAGCCTTCCAAGCAGCATCTAGCTGATCGAGTAACCCCTGAACCTCCTTAACAGCCGTCTTCCGTTCCTTCCTTGCATCCACCCACTCGCTCTCCGGCGACAACGCGTCCAGCCTCAGTAAGCTCTGCAACAACATCTCTCCCAACCTCGTATGCTCCTGCTTCAGCACCTCCTTGTCCAGCACGGCGCCATCCATGAGGGCCGCGTGAAGCGCCTGTAACGATGGTAACAGCTTTTGCCGTACCTGCGACATCTCGTCGTGAATGACTTTGATGGTTGTCTGTTCCGTAGGCCGAGCTTTTACTTTAGATTCCCTGCCCGATGATGAAGATATGCTGGAGGACCGGCGACCTGGTATTGGACTGGCACTGCCGACGATTTGGATCGTGCTCCCGGCGCGAATTCCATGTGCTGTTATTGGGAACGAGTCGCCCTTCATGACGGCGCCAGAGTGGATGAGCTTGAAGGCGCCTAGGTCGAGATGGGTGTACCCAGCTATGGACTGGCGAATCTCGCCAAGCGTGGTCTGTGGTGGTGGCAAAGGGATGTATAACCTAGCACAGCACATGCAATAACGACAAACGCAGTGAGCAGGGATATCAGATGAGGTAGGACACTAACGCGATCGTGGGCAAGATTGCGCCCATGTTCTCTTTCAATCCCGAGGGATTGCACCACCCCACACACCTTTCATTGCCCCATTTCACCTTGATCGACATCTTCTGCTTATGTCTTGATATGCGAACCTTCTTGGAAGTAGGTTTCAAGTACGCGTAGGTGGTTCCAGCGAGTACAAGAAGTACGACCGCAGCTGTAGGAGGTGAATGACAGGATTGTGCTGATGTAAGGGACTCGAGAAAGAATTCACAGGATGAGATTGTCGCCCGTACCGTATGCTATAAGGGCCGACGTGGTGGGCAACGACAAATGGGGTGTTAGAAGAGATGGTCGGGATTGATACGCAACAAGGCTACGAAGTGGGTCGACCAGTTGCTGCTTGCCAATGAGAGTGAGGAATTAAGGATATAGTCGCGGGGAGGAGTAAACGTGGTCAAAAAGTCAAGCAGTCCAAATCTTCAGCTGGCAGTAGAATCTCTCGCACGGGTGAGATTCAACTAGACCACGTGCGATGAAGGGCGTTTTCGCTGCCGACGGCGTGTACCGAAGCCCGCTCTCCGTCTCTAAAGCTTCTTATTGCTGCGGTGGCGTTTTTAGGCTTGAGTTTCTTCAGCCTAAGAGGAATCCTTGCTTGCCCGTTTCTCAGGTCTGGTGGGCTCATTCCGAGACATAGATGTACTTGTGAGCTGAAAGAAGGGTGCATCAGCACGCCCAAGCTAAATTCAAGGTCCTCGGCATGTTTGCAAGTCAGCAGAGTGAGTCAAGGGATATAAAGGTGGCAGGTGAGGGGCTCCTTCGACCTTCCAGGCATGTCCCCGGAACCATCAAACGCTGGACTTGTTATCCTCGTCGCCAGACTTGACAGCGTGTGTATCAGACTGCGGCAGGCGTACTTCAACTCTCCCCATTCTCGTCAAAGGTAGGCTGCAGGCCATACAATGGGACCCAGTGTAGTGGTATTGATGCCTCGTGTGGCCCGAGGGAAGCCAATGTGAATACCGTGCATTACATTAGGGCATGCCGAAGATTAGGGGGACGTTAACGTTACAGATCGAAAGCTAGAGAAGATATGAGACTCTGGTGGACAATTCCCCAAAACAATTTAGAAATGCTACGATGTATACTGTCTATGATTTCACATCGTCGACAACGGCGTGAGTGATCACACATGCCGCTGAGACGTCAGCAGGCTACTCCCCTTGAGTGAAACTTGGGTACCGCCAGTGGTCGGGCTCCAACTGGATGAGCACAGTCGATGGAGGTCATTTGATCAATGTATCCTATGGATACAGTAGCAGTCAGTGTCAATGTCCATACGCAAACGCTTTTGATCCAGTGGTACACACCATGCCGCTCAAAGTCTTCTGCATCTTAGGCCCTGGGTTAGGAGTGGATTTCAATTTCTTCTTCCCTGATTGTGGTGCAGCCGACTCGTCAAACTCGAGGGCTCCTTGACGTGAGCCTTCAGTTTCGTTCAAGGATGCGGGCGATGCCGCCGCAGGAGTTGGGTTAGCAATCAGAGGTGTCTGATCACTGGAAGGATTGGTGGCGCCAGAGCCAGGTTCTTCGTACGGAGGCTTTGACTTTGGCTTCGAGTTGGATGCGCCCATGATTTGGAAGGATTGACGTGAATGAGTCTAGTAGCGAGCGCCGGCGGAGGGGATCCTAGACTTGTGGAAGGGGGATCTGTGATGGAGTCGCAAAACTGACTGAAAGACGATATCTCTTATGCCTCAAATATATCTCGATCCGCAACGTGAGTATCGTCAACTTGAAGATGGGTTAAGGAATCCTTCACAGCCCTGAATCCGAGGCGTGTGTTAAAGGTGCTCTTATGACGATCTGTAGGCTGGTCATCGAAAGCCGTGCCCGAGAGCAGTGTCTCCCTCATAATGTGTAACGTTCCGACGGAACGGGAGCAATATAGGTTCTAGATGTCCCATGTACGCCACCAGCCCGGGGTTTGGATGCCGTGTTTGGAATAAGCATTCATGATTCTGGCGTGGATTCCGGATGATGGTGTCAGGGTTTAAACGATGCCCGTGTTTCGACAGACTGATTGGGCTGATGAGACATGCGGCCTGAGTGGTATGTAGGCATGCGAATGGCGAGATCATGATCCAGGAAAGCTGTAGCCTCTGGGCCTTTTTCCCGGTCACGAAGACAATAGATTTGCCGTACAGAATTCAGGGAGCTCATAGTTGACGGCCAGCCGTTTCATGAATACAGGAGTAAAGGAAACCGGGTGCCGCCCGAACAGAGAAAAGAGGGGCACATGAGCAATGAGTAGATGGACGTCCGGCGACTCAGATGCCCGTGTCTTGGAGCCGTGCTTTATTGAGGGGCGGCAGGTACGGCTGCTTGCTTTGTGGGAATCGAGATTCGCCCGCTACCGAAATTATCGCTACCGCTTGTGATACGCAGCGATCGCCCTTACTTGCACAGGAACGAAATCTTAAAGGTGATCGAAGGCGTTACAAGGCGCAGCTAAATGCAGGGTCAAAGCCAAGCTCTGCGATGGGTACGAACGAACGACTGGCGTTTCAGTGGTGAGCGACGAAGCTACAACGGCCCCGCATCGAGGGCTTGTCGAGTGGGGATGCGGGATTGCTAGACACGTGTGGGTTGATTATTTTCAAAGCGCTGCCGCTCCATGCATGTGTAATGAGGAGGTACGTCACGGTCATGAACCCCAGCTATTTACTACCGGTCCAGAATCAACTAACTGAAAGCCCTCGTTCAATGCTTCCTGTACTTCTTCGGATAGGGATGACAACTAAATTAAAGGTCGTGTCAGCTGGGAAGAAGTCCTACGTGGTCAATATGCAGTTACCAGGTCGTCGTAAGGGAAGGTGAGAGGCGATACAGTCGGATCAGCCTCATCCAATGTCTCATGATGGACTTAGTAAGGGAAGTATGAATATAAGCCGCGCACGTTATAAGTGGTGAAGAGTTTACCTGATTCTATCGGTGATCCATCCCGAGCGCTGGTTCGGTTTCTCCCGCGCCCCTTTCCATGGAGCTTTTTTGATTTGCCTTTGCAGGTCTTGATGATATTCACCTCAAGGATCGGATTTCTATGTGTGTTGTTCGGATGGGAAGAGCTCGGTGATCGATGTGAGTGTTGTCCCTCCGGAGTCAAAGAGTGTGATCCGTTTGGCGAGGGACTCCGGGATCGGGAGAAAGAATGGGAATGGGATGTATTCGTTCTTAATGGTGGGGGTCGGAGCATGAACGGATGCGGGTCCCGCACATCGACCATTTTGCTTTCGAAAAGTTGCGAAATGAGTGTCACGTGCAGTGGTGATTTCTGAGTTCAGAAAAGGAGGAAGCTGCACCTTTCGGTTTCTCTGATCAACTCTGCTAGAGTCTCTTCATCATTGTATACGACTAACGGGGGACCAGTGTCCGATGTGGGTTGCTGCCTATGTCAATGGTTGATAAGGTAGAAGACAGGGTGTCAGGTTCGTTTCACCCGATAGCACGTCAGCAATTTATCTAACCAAAAACTCACTCTATACACGGTTCATTGTCGCCCAGCAGGGGTTGTGCTTCAGCTTTCTATTAATGCGAAAGTTATTAGCAAAAGTCTTGTCCCAAGCGTGCATGCCGCCAGGAGGCGCGACTGACCGAACTGGATGGACGTCCTAGGCAGCAGCCAAAGATACTGTAAAAGAGTGTTGACATTCGTCGATGTTGATTGGCGGCCGAACGCCGCGTGTTTGATATGTCTCGCCTGATGATAGGGGGTCGTATGGGCGAAGGCGAGCTGAATGGACCGAGTGGCGAAGCGGCTAGAATTAATTGCGATACCGATGCGGACTGACAATAGAAACCGTCTAAAGTCCGTCGCCTCTGCGATCTCCGAATGCCTCCATTTTCGCGTCATAGGCAGAAGTTTGGATCATAGCTGTTGGATCGCTGAGCAAACCGAGTGCTAAAGCCCTGTCAGAGCGAGGAGGAGAGGCGTTATAGATCGATGAACCGATGGGATCAAGGGGTTTTGGGTCGACACAACATTTGCAATGGACTTTGTCCGCCATTTACGTTCTCTTTTACCACAGTAATCGCCTCAATTCAAGCCAGAACTGAGCAATGGCCAGTGCTCTCGGTGTTCCAGTCAAGCTCTTACATGAAGCCCTAGGGCATATCATCACTGTGGAGCTGAAGACCGGACAATTATACAGGGGGAAACTAGCAGAAGGTAAGCCCTCGTGCCTTGTCTGATTTGCACTCGCTCGCGAGCTTACCTTGGTACTAGCGCTGACGGTCCACTTCCGTTGACGCTTTACCCTCTTTGTATGCTTGTTTCTATTCGATGGATATTGTGCAGCGGAGGACTCTTTGAATATCTCCCTTCGAGATATCACTGTCACGGGACGTGATGGACGAGTGTCGCAGCTGGATCAGGTGTACATCAGAGGGAGCATGATTAGGTTCTTCATCGTACCAGATATGCTCCAAAACGCGCCCATGTAAGTACACCAAGAGCTTTAAAGCACTGCAGACTGACCCTTAAGACTTGTAATCAGGTTTAAACGGGTAGGGCCGAACGCCATGAGGGGACGTGGTATTGGCACAGCCCGTGGTCGTGCTACTATCATGCGAGGTTCGTATCTCACCGTAGCTGCTCCTGCTACTTCAATACTGACCGATTGCCTTCTCTTCTGCATGCACCAGCTAATGGTGAGTAACCTAGCTAGCAATTCAACACGATGGCGCATTCGCGTGCTGACTTACTCGCTACTTCGTGCAGCTAGACGTGGTCGTGGAGGACCAGGAAGTGGCCCCCCAAGAGGCATCCGACGATAATTCTGCAAAATACTTCAAACGCTACAGAGTTGCAATTGGCTCGATGTCATTAATGTATACCTGTATCCGGGTTACCCGGCCAAGTATCTCATTCATGTACTCTGATGTTCTGTGTGCGCTGGATGGAATACAATGTACTTTGGTCTTGATCAAAAGGACTGACTTGTTCAAACATAGACGCGATTTAGTATTTGACCAGCACGAATCCGCCGTATTGCTGAGTGGGGAATTACGCGCTGCAACTTACTCGCAACAGCTGCTACGCAATAAGTCCTTCTACATCATCCACTCTTTGGCCGTTTTCGGCATGTCGATGGTCGACCTACGATTCTCGCCTCCGGGCCCTCCTGGCTCTCCTGGCTTTGAGCACCACGAGCTTCCACTTTTAGCTCCCCTCTCCCACTCCCATCCGCTGCTTTCATCATCGACGGCTTGGGACGTTGATGCCTTCTTGCTTTCACGGCCGAACCTCTCTCTGCAGGACTTGCGGTCGGAGCTTCGCAATTACTCGGCACAGCTGAAGGAAGAGCTCGTACAGCTCATCAACGACGACTATGCCGCCTTCATTAGTCTAAGTACCGATTTGAAGGGTGAGGGTACTAGATTGGAGCGACTGCATCAGCCGATAGCAAATGTCAAGAGCGAGATAGATGTACGTTTGACTTGAACGTGTCCTGCCAATTTTCGTCTGACCTTTGAACCTCCCCAGACGTCCCGAGTGGGGCTCCTCGCTGTCCAAGACACTGTGACGGAGAAGCTTGCTGAACGTGCCGCACTACGAGAGGAGAAAGTCAGGCTATAAGGATACGCTGTTTAGAATTTATGGTTACTTATCACAGTATCTCATTAGACAGGCTTTGCTCAATCTTTTGCTCAAACTCTCTGATCTGGTACTTCGATTAGAGACTCTCTTGCTCATCTCTTCGTCGGAGCAGCCGGGAATGGGAGCGTCTCAGACAAGCATTGATTTTTCAGCTCTCGGTGTTCGCGGAATGAACGGCATGCCTGTCCCCAGTGACGAAGACATCAAGGACGAGCGGTAGGTCATCATTTCATGGTTCCTCGCTCCATGTCGCCCTAACTTTTCACAGATTTCGAGGGAGCCAAGCAAAGCACCTGGCTCGAGTGGCAGCAGAGTACACTCAGCTCCTTTATCATGCTGAAAAGGCTCGCAGAGAGGATTGCGTCTTCGTAGACGAGCTACAACATGTAAGTGTCTCTCCAAGATGAATTGTCTAACCAGCTCATAGAGTCCAATAGCGTATCGATCGAATCAAAACCACTCTTACTCGCGACCTGGACAATCTCTTCTCCAATACCCTCGTTTCGCTGACGTCAGCTTCGGTGGAAGCCGCAAGTGTGGCCGATAAGACCCGTTGGACTGCTGAGTTGACGGAGTGTATGCGCACCTACGACTTGCTACGCAATTGGAGAGATGCGGAAGAGGTCGTCAGACGAGATCTCGTCCGGCCCTTTGTAAAAAATGTCAGCCGCTTCCAGAAACCAGGCGCTTATGAAACTGATTATACCCTCCTGCATTGCAGACCATATTCTCTGGGGCATTGGACGTCGCGCCTTCTCCAATTTTGGTTAGGACTCTACTTCCCGGTAAAATAGGCCATTTATCTCCACGAACGCCTTTTACACCGTTCACCAGCGGCCGAGCGAACCCTTTCGACACTTTGGTAGCGAATCCTCCACCTGTATTTTCTGAGGAAGAGGAAGGGAATCCACTCGCCTCTTTATTCAGCACCGTGATACGCTTCGTCCAAGTGAATTGCGGCGGAGTCCTGGAGCTGTCTTACAGGATATCCGCCAAAAACCGTAAGGCTGGGAAGCTATCAGGTGGTCTCCTGAGTTCTAATCATCATACGTCAGCGGGTGATGAGAACGAGGTTGGAGTGAATCCAGACGGTTTTGAAATCATGGCCAACGTGATATGGGCTGAGATCGGACGTACTGTGATGGAGGAGCTAGGATCGGTGGTATTCTCCGCGGGAAACCCAGAAGAGTTCCAAAAGGTCAGTAAGGCTGCCTTCTCTAATCAAATTATCAGCTCAGTGATCGCCAAGCGCAGAATTACACCACGACCAACAATTTCATCACTGCACTAGAGCATCTGGCGCCGAGCTTGCATGCTGTTGAGGCCATTCGTGCTCATCCGACGTATGCTGCTTTCCAACGCAGATGGCAGCTACCCGTCTATTTCCAGCTCAGGTGGAAGGAAATCGTTGGAAAACTTGAGGAGTCACTCTCGAACTCATACACGATACGCGGCGAGTCTCTTCAAGATGGTTTCGTCAGCCCTCAGGCGTATTCTTTTTTCACGGCCATAGAGTCCTGCTGGAGTTCTCACATATTCATCCCCGAAATTTCGCATCAATTTTGGAGATTGACGTTGCAAGTGAGTGACCAATCCTTTCGTTCCTAGGTCGCGGCATGACCTTGCCCGGTAGCTCTTGAGCAGGTATAAGTCATGGACAGAGTCGGGTCTACCGGTCCCAGAGCCTCCTAGTAATGTCGCGGCAGCTATTGCTGCTGATAAAGGAGCGGCATCCGGCTCGGCTCTCGCTTCCCGGTCTACCACCCCACTGCTACCCTCCACAGAAGGCGTGGACACATCAGCAGCCGATGAAATCTCACTACAACGTCTTGCAGATACCATGATCGATCTGGCCAACATGGAGCGTCGCGTCTGGGACCTATGGGGTACAGAGATTGGGATGTTACTCCCAGAACACACGACGGAAGAAGAAGGGCCAACGCCCGAAGGTACTTCATGCCTCATCCACTCACGACGGATCAACTAATTGGGTTGGATAGATGTTTTGAGGTTGTCCATCAATGCGTTCGCTACCCTGCGCGCTCGTCTCTCTTCTCAAGTCATCCTCATCCTCATCCGGCAATGCTCAGATACATTATCTCTTGTTCGTTCCATCCCCTCTCAATACCGTGCCATGAGCAAGAAGAAGGATCCAACAGGACCGAGCTATTTTGTTCCGACGATTCTGCAACCCATTCGACGATTCTTCGAGCAGAAAGGTGTCGCGGACCTGATTCCAGAAAGCGATCGCCGCGCCTGGACAGCCGAAGCCTTCGATACTGTTGCCACGAGGTGAGTTGACAAATAACAATTGACGTCCGTAGATCCTCACCCTGTCTTGCCGTTGTCGTAGATACATCGCTTACATCGACGCGATGAAGAAGACAGAAGACTCCTTGCGGAGATATAAGAAGGGGAAGATATCTGCATTTTCCTTGTTTGGCAATGCTGGCTCAAAAGATGTTGAGGAGGGCAAGGACGAAGAGCGTGTTCGGGCACAGATCGTGCTAGATGTAGACGCGCTGGGCGATGATGCAAAGCGGCTGGGAGTAGATGTAGATTCCAGCGAGGCTTTCACGGCTCTTAAGGCGACTGCGGCTCATACAGGAGAGTAAGGAGCTGATATGTTGATATAATCTTTAAATCTCCGAACAATGGCAGTCGCAATCCGCTACAGGGCACGTTGAATGCGGTTGCTCGCTCTCCCCAAAGAACCAATCGAATATATGAGAGGCATGTCCACCATGACGACATGTTTGGCAGAAAATTAACGCATCATCAAGAGTATCTGGTCACTGGATCAATCATACGATCTGGGCTGATAACAATAGGCTTGCTGCTCTTACCTTTCAGAGTACTTTCGTTGGCCATTTCTGCATCACGGATACTGTCGTTCGGAACGCCAACTGTCATGAGACAGACCACACACCGAGGCAGTGACTTGCTGCACGAGGGGCAGCGATTGCTCTAAGTGACGATGCACAAGTAAGCTCAATGGACTGCTAGTGTACGACGGCTCCCCTCACCTGTACACGGACGGGAGTTGCCGAAGTGGTGGCGCCCGAAACGGTCATTGGCTCAATAAGGGGATTCTGGGAGTTGATAACTTTGTTGCAATAGTTGCATCGTATCAAAAGCTGTCGTTCTACCCACTCGAACGGAGGGACCTCGCCGACTTGGATCAAGTGTTGCAGCATGCGGCCGCGCTCGATGTCAAACTGACAACGAAAGTGAAACCTGATCGATGTCCACAGAAATCAGCGTGAACAACTCAATATACGTCATTTAGAAAGCTGTACTGACGCGTTGAAACCATCTATAAGATCTCGATACGCCTCGACCCATCGCTCCACTCGTACGTCCTTAAAACGAGCCGGGGAGACATATGACGCCATAATCGCCGCAGTTTGCACATCCGCTGTTCGGTCTACGTATGACTGCAAAAGGTCGATCCCAGCAGGAGTAAGACCTGTAAAGAGAAGGCCCTCCAAATTGCCTGACCGTTTCGCGTCGCCAAATGTTCTATGCAGTGCCGAAGTAACCTAAATAGCCCAGAGCTAATAAGCATTGGTGTATGACTTTCCCGCCGACACTTATTACCGCGCTATCGTCGAGGAACCGGAAGATAATCCCAAGCCTATCGTTCAGAGGGATGGCCTCATCCTGAAGGACCTCTGTCCACGGCTCATCAATAAGATTGTTAAGCATGATGCGAATGCTAAATGGATAACCGTCGCATTTACCATACCATTCTCCGATCTATGTTCAAAACGGACTTACTATGGGTCTGAAATCCTATGAATCATTCGCTGGCAGTTTTCAATCCACGGATTCTGTTGTAGGGTTGGTTTGGCACTATCTTGTACTCTCTGAGCCTGAAGTGCTGTCACTGTCCCAGCAACGATCTGATGGAGGTTGTCTGGTCCAAGAAATGTTTTAGTAACCGCCCAACAGAACCATCAACGCAAAATGTGAGGCCAACCTTTGCTACGCATCAGGTACTCTGTGGCGACATCATATTCCTTCATCAGAACAGCCCAACAAGCAGCACGTGAGGTTTGCCCCTCGGCTTCCCATCTGCGACGAATACGCGTACAACAAGTGCTTGTAAATAAACATGAAATAAAATATAGCTATCAGACAGACCTCTGAAGTGCCGTCACGAAATCCTCCTTTGTAAGGTCCCAGTCACAGAGCGCTAACGCAAGTTTGCGCCTACCAGGCCGGGAAGTCTGAACGTCGAGCGCCAGATAGCTCACGCCCATGGGCAGGGTGTCTACTGCCCCTATCTTATTTCGCATATCATTCAGAGCCTCTACGGCAGTGTCGTAGTCAAGATTTTGGACAGAACCGCGACGGCCGGTTAGAGCGCTTAGGCTGCTGCTGCCGCCACTGTCCCTCGCAGACCCCTCTCGGACATGCAAAGAGATCCTGTGACCGCCTCCGATCGAAGACGGTCGACTGGTAGAAGAGTGGAAGTCCGTGCTGACGTGGAGGCTCGACGCAGAGGGCGATACAGACCGAGTCGCGCTTGGCGTTGATACACGAGTGATCGTGACGTCGTCTGGTGTGAGGGGTTGAACACCTTCCCAAATTCCCAGAAGACCTTGGTACGAGAAGTCAAAACCTCCGACTTTTGAGCTGTCATTGACACGCAAGATAGCCATCCAGCCTTAAGTGGACGCAGCCATAATAGTTAGGTTCACGTTTTGGAACACACCCCAATCTGATGCAAGCCAAGACACTCACGAGCTAACGTACGCCAAATCTCGCACAGGACGTCTCCGTTGTAAGGATCTTCGAGGGCGATGGCAGCGTTTTGAAGCGCCTGTCAAGAAGGACCTTTATCTATCACAGATAGTACGAAAGACGTATGTAGATGCAGAAGGCCATTACCTTTTCGAGACCGTATCCACGCATCATACGCCTCTGAATCACCATTGAGATGTCATTCTGAAGAGTGCGCCGCGAGAGCTGTCCGTTGTCAGCTGCTGAATGCGAAAGACCGACAAACATTGGGGACATCCCCCTGTGCTTAGATTTCGAAGATCTTCGCTTCGACTTCGATGATGTTGGCCGCGCGTCTTGTTCTGGGAGGCTCAAAGGCTTTGAGTTAGGTGAACGCTGCTCAGAGAAGTCTATCTCAGACGTCTGCCGTGGTGTCCTCGACCCTGATCTCGGCCGGACGGCGAAACGCCGCATAGCGGCTGGGCTGAACGTTCTGTGTAATTTGGAAGGCCTTGTCGCACTCAAAGAAGAGTTGTTGTTACTAGCTCCTATGCTTGGCCATTCAATGTTATGCGCGGGAGGTCTCAGCGCGCCTGGCCGACCGGTCCTGCCTTCATCCACAGGTTGCGTCCACGTGTCATCTATACTGATCGATGTAGATTTATCGCCCTCGACCTCATTTTCATCGGAGAAGATAATGTTCCATGGTTCAGCCGAGCTTTCATTATGGTCCCGCTGGCTGTGGCGCGTTTGAAGGCTGTCGTTGCATGAGACCACGAGATCGCCCCGAGCGCTCCATTGGTGATGCGCCGAGTCAAATATGGGTGTGATCTGAAGCATACCAGACTTGTTCACGGTCAGTATTCGGGGGGTCTTGGGATGCGTGGTTCGATTAGCCACGAAGCAGAAGCTTGAGGTGTTCCGGGGGGTTTGAGCTGGGAGCAGTGACAGTCAAGTTGAGTATATTCCCTATGGTATTTGCTAAGAATGGATATTAGCAACATACCGGTTTGCACATAGGCGAGAATAGGTGGGAGATAGCCCTCCCTCTCGTACGACCGTTCCGATTTGTGACGTGACAATGAGCCAGCCCGTCGCGGAACGCTCACGGAGTTATCGGTCGATATGTGTTGTGCAACATGCCCTCCGATGACACTCCATGTCCGCACTGGAGACTCGCTGTTTGCGAGCGATGCGAGAAGACCACTGCGCGATGGCGAAAAGGCCAACGACGACAGTGACCCAGGGCGAGCTCGACCAGAAAGACCAGAGAAGCTGAGTATAGGATGATTGAGCTGCCTCCGGTCCCATAGGCGGATAGCACCGTCGTCGCCATAGCATGCGAATCTGGCCTCCTCAAACGGATCGAGGCAGATACCAAGGTTGTGCTTTGTCTCTATCATCTGGCCCCCAGCACCCTGTGCGGGTGCACGCATGTCAACCACACGGATCCATTTGGCGGCCGCGCCCACAAGGAGTGTGGCGGGAGTGTTGAGGAAAGACACGGATGTGATGGCGTCCCCTATGCCGTACTGGAAGTTGATTCGCGTATCGCTCCGAACCTCGCCGGCGATCAACCCTCGTAGTGGAGAGCGTACTGCCGAGTGCGACGTCATGATAGGGTCATGCACGGAAGTTCGTGGCGCAGGTAATCGTTTTGCAGTGGATTCTATGTCCCAGACTGTAAGCCCCGGCTCGTTTCTAGCCTTTTCCGTTGCTATAGCGAGAAAATTCGGATCATGAGGCGAGAAAGCCAGCTTTCGACGACAAGGATTTCAGCATTCAGTGGCCATTGTAACGATGCTTACGCACCGCATTCAGAGAGCGGGTACTCCTTCCCAACAGATTCAGTACCGCAGGCGTAGAGAGGACATTTGAAGAGTCCGACGTCGATCCTACAGCAGCTCGTAATCTCATCAGTTGAACCCTACCAGACGAGCTCCCAGCGGCAACGAGGTCGTCAAAGGCAAAATGCGGGGCCCAGCTGAGACACTGGCCAACAAATATGAGTTACTACTCAAGTTTTAGTGAGGGCACTAACAGACCTTGAACGCCGACTGATCAGGTTGAAGTGGGTGGCTGGCAATCATCGTGATTTCTTTGGAGGCAAGGTCCCAGCTGTACATGTTGACCGCGCCTTGAGCTGCTAAAAGAAATCGACTGGAGTTTGATTCTATTGCCTTTGGATCCCAGAGTACGATTCGCCTTGGAGGCTCTTTGGACATGACTGGGAGCATCTCCGTCCTCAGTGGATGGTCGCACGAATAGCGGACACGTGAGACGTGAGATTCGCGGCGACTCAAACCACATGTAGCGACGTATATTCCACTTCACCACATTTTGCCACCAACCCTACTTGACAGGAACGTGCAGGTGCTAATATCAAGGTCATGGTCGCAGGAGCGTCGGGGCTCGATGAAAGCGCCACTTCCATCATAGCCAAGGAACCTGCGGATCAGTTGATCCACTTTGAACGCTCAGATGGTAATACCGCTGCGAGGCCATCCGCTGGTCAACTGGATCGAAGGCGCGGGAAGGACAACTAGCATCACAAAGCTTATGCCAACGAGCCAGTAAGCGTTTGTCGTTTCTGGTAAACAAAACCGCAAGCTGACTATTTCCCTAGGCCGGCGCTGCTTGGAGATCCAAGGTCGGCAAACTGCCCCAGCGAGATCTCGACCTTGACGCCAGCAAGCAGTGGTATCTTGCCGATTAGGTACGGTGCTTCTTGTATACTTCTTGTATATATGGAGTCTGCATTCGAAGGGGAATGTTGACTCCAAACATTTTTCTTTGGTAGCCGCAAAATTACGAGCTTTACGCGCACGTAAACAAGGAACGTCACGACCTTTACCTCTTCGGTATGTTACGCTCCCATCAAGTCTACGTAATTGCTGTCTTAAAGTACTTCAACCAGGTGGTCCGACCAGGTTTCGTTCCGCAAATGAGTTCTATCTTCATGCGCGGTGGCACGTTCCACATCATCAAGCGGTCTAGATACAACCTTGCTTAACAAAGTGATCATGACCGTTAGGCTCCTCACCCATCCTACGCTCGATCGAGGCAACTGCCAATGCAAATACTGTAGCAAAGAGAAGTCCCAGCACGCCGTCAACTTCCGCGAGGGTCTCGGACCCCCACCACCCTCTTCCACAGCAGCCCAGACCGTCACTAAGACCAAACGCACCCGAAAGCAGGCTGCAGGCTCATCGACTCGCAAGTACATCGGGGACAGGTGCGTCGAGCTCCATTCGCGGCATCTGCTCCCGCACGCAGCTCTCCAGCCAAACTTGCGCTCCCAACACCAGTGAGGCACTTTCAGGCGGAGGTCCGGTCGGCGCGGTGGTTCTGTGTTGACGAGATCGTATGGACTCAGATCGACCTTCCGCTACGGCCCCGAGGCTCTCAAGGCGAAGAGGAAATCGAGTGGTGGCCGGCGGTCGTGAAGGAAGCTAAATTGAAGAGCATCGCAGAGCCTTACGAATCTGAGAAAGAGAGCTGGGGTGTGACACAATCTACCGTCTATCGACTCCAGATCTTGGGTCTTGCTACCCAGTATATCCTACCGGAAACAGCTATCCTTCCATATCAGGCCTACATCCCTCGTACGGAGGTAATCGATCACCTCGCCACTATCTTATCGGCCTTGGACCCACCGTTAAACACAAGCGGATTTGCGAACTTTGCTCCTATCCCGAACCCCCACCAGATGTCGTTGACGTCTTCCCCAGCAAGTCCTCATCAGTTATCGTTACCCGCGAAGAGGAAATTGAAGATGAAGACGGCGGCGATTTGTATGCCGAAGCCGCTGCACCATTCGCGTTCGCATTACAGATCGCTGGTGAAGTCACGACCTAATGGTACGCAAGGGATAGTTTCGAAGAAGATCTAGACGATGTTCAGCAACAAAATAATACGCATAAACAACTTTGTTTTCAGGGGTTGTGGTGTGGGCCAGAGCGGATATGGATCGGGGACACGGTGAGGATCAAGCCAGCCAGGAAACAGTTCCGATCCGAAGAGTTACTCCCACCTAGTTCTGCCGAGGCGGGTGAAAGGGGTTTGTTCATGAAGATCACTAAGATCTATCGAGAAGTGGATGGTATAAAAGAGGACGGAGGCATCGCTGAAAGGGGCATGGTGGCTGGTATCCTCTACGAGGTCGCAGAGGCGTCGCCAGCAGCCTCCGACCCCAACCCAGCTGAACAGGCATCTGGGTCAGAGGCGAAACCCAGTCCAATGCTTGACCTTACTTCGCTCCTTGCACCACCTTCAGGCTATCGGTTCCTTTCGATGACGCGAAGTTTGCCTTCCTCTCAATTTACTGGCAGGACGCTACTACCCGGCTCTCTCCTCATCGCCCCTCCTCTCCAGGGTCTACAACCCTCAAAACCTCCAAACATATATCCTATCCCTCGTGCCCACCAATGGCGTAGATGCAGTGGAGATGAAACAATCATGGATCATCGCCTGCATCAAGAACCTCCTTGGCCTCTTTGGTTTGCAGGCTGGGAGTGCTTCCGCCATCGACACCGGCCTTTGGAAGGCCGGGAGACCCTCAATGCTCAACGACGTGTGGTTGAGGGCAAAGGATGAGCTGGACGGCTTCTTGAAGGTTGGGTTCGAACAAAGGAAGGCGGCGCGGAAAAAGTCTGAGAGCATTGGTGTTGATGCTGGAGGCGGCGCTAATGAGGCCAAACCCAAAGATGTGTCTTTGGATGTCAATGTGGTGGATGAAGGCTCGGCGGTCGAACGGCTGGCGCGAAAGCCTGATTCCGTGCCTTAGATAGTAGGAGAGGAGGAGAGCAACGATATGTTCTATGAGATGGCCTTGTAAGGAGGATTCTCTGAAGATGACACTATCATGCTCGACTGAGTTGCTGTCCATGTTGTAGTGATACCACTTTTTTACACAATACATGTCACGAGTGGCCCCTTGGGTAGGCACGAGCGTCGCATTCAAGCGCGTGAGGCTGACAAAATATCTGGCGAATCAGCGGGAGCAACCGCGACCCAAAAGCCTTTCCATGCTCGCTTCCACCCCAAGGCCTCGAACAGTCCCGCGGCTGCGATATTATCCTTCATTACACCCACATTGATACAAAACTTCTCGTCATCTTCACCTGCCACTGCTAGCAGTCGACGTTGGGTCTGCACCAGCCCATACAAGATGTACCGGGTATATCCCTTCCCCCTGAACTTCGGCTCGATCCAAAGCGTCCCAATAGTACCGTCAGCGCGGATGAGTGCCCATCCCGCTACCGTCGATGTCCCAGTCTCTCCGCCTGACCTCCTGAGACATAATGAATACGGGAGGCGCTGTTGCACCTCCTCGCGGGACCGAGTGAGACCACTGGTCTCGATGACACGGGGGATCTCCGAGGCGGAGAGTTGCGTCAGGATGAAGCCGGGAGGTACGGCGAGCGGTGATGCTAGATCACCGTGGTTCATGAGGAAAGATGATGCTAGACTTAGGTCCCAGATGTACTTTTGAGCTCCAATACCGACTCGAACCGCCCATGTCTTGAGAAACGGAACCCAGCAGTGACGCAGCGAGCCAATGAGGCATGGACGGCCAGACGATTCTTGTAAGAGGATGGGCACCCAACTCTCAAAGAAACTCTTCACATGTGCGGCGGCCACCTTGCTCTCATCTGTCTCAGCAGTCCCTCTCCTCCCATCGTCGTCGTCGATGTTGTGCTCGTCGGAGCAGAAGAACCGCAAGATGGGTCCGCATTGTGTGGCGATAGAGAACAGTGCTGGGAGTGCGCACGATGCTCGGGACTCTTCGACTTTTTTGTTGAGCAGGATGTCCAGGTCGAATGACGAGTATATGGTTAAGCTCGGTGGTCTGGGTGGTGCTCGGAGGTGCGCGACGACGGATAAGGATGAAGGTAGAAATGGTGTCAAGAATCGGATCAACGTATCGATCGTGGTGGCTGTATTAGACTCGGAAGTTATAATCTTATACGTTGTGGTCATGCTAAGAGGTTAGCACTGGTGCTAGCGATGTGCGAAGCGATGGGGAAATCATGAAGTCGGCTGGAGCCTCCAATGCATAGGGTGTGTGGGGGCTGCGTTCTCTCACTGCGAATACAGTGAAAAAGGTATATCCACCTTCCACTGCCACCCTAGCAGCTAATGGTTGGATCACCTTACATCTTCACGACCGATCATCAGCTACGCTTCGTGTACTCCGGGGCGAGGACACTCAGAGGCTCATTTGCGGCTCTGTTTCAAACCGAGGCTCACATCTTCTGGTACTGTGAATAGTGCGAATGGTTGTGCCACAAAATAGATACTGGTTGAGACGATTCCTGACGACACGTTAAAGTCTATCACTTCAAGGGCTTGGACCTACACTTGTTTATCGCTGGACGACATCCCGACAGGATAATCACAAATGCCGGAGAACAGAAGACATCAAAGCCTGCAATCCACATAATTGGTACCAAGATTCCCACCCTTCTTCCTCTTCTGCTTCCAATCTGGGACTTTTCCCGTAGTATGGCCGAAGAGGGACTATGCATTGCGAGTCAGGTTCTAACGTCGTGAGTCAGCGTTGGTCTATTACAAGTTTTTCCTGTGCAACACCAGTCCCAGTGTAAAGTTGTCAGCATGACCACAACGTACAAGATCACAGCTTCTGAGCCTAATGCAGCCGCGACAATCGACGCATTGATCCGATTCCTGATACCACTTCTGCCTTCTTCCTTACCGATCGTCGCGCACCTCCGAACACCTCCAAGACGGCCAAACCTAACCATATACTCGTCTTTTGACCTGATCGCCCTGCTCGACAACAAAGTCGAAGAATCCCAAGCCCGAAGCGCACCTCCAGAGCTGTTCTCCATCGTTACGCAATGCGAGCCCATCCTCGTGCGATACTTTTGCTCTGGCGAGCGCGACTTCAATGCCAACGATGGGAGAGGATGGGGTGCTGAGACGGATGAAAGCAGGACGGCCGATGCACATGTGGAGAGTTTCTTCGAGAGCTGGATGCCCATTCTCTTCCAAGAGTCGTGTGGCCGTCCATGCCTCATTGGTTCGCTGCATCACCAATGGGCTCCACTTCTCAAGAAATGGACGATGGAAATTAGCGCCGGAGACCAGAAATACATCTGGGACCGAGGTCTAGCATCGTCACATGCCAACGTCGATCATCCAGCCTCACCACTCGCCGTACCTCCGGGCTTCACTCTGACGCCGCTCTCCGCCACGGAGATCTCTCGTGTCATCGAGACGAGTGGGATTCGGCGGACCCGCGAGTATGTGCAGATGCGCCTCCCGTACTCTCTATGCCTCAGGAAGACAGACGGAGCGGGTGGGACGTCGACGGCAGCGGGGTGGGGACTTATCCATGCCGAAGGTTCCGTTGGAACATTCTGGATTGAGCCGGAATTTAGGGGGAAGGGATACTCTCGATACGTTTTGAATGGGCTCGTACAGACCCACCGCCAGCTGCTCGCGGCGACAGGTGAAGACGACGAGAACTTCTACATCAACGTAGACGTAGTGAAGGGTAACATCGCAGCCACGAGGCTGTTCGAGAGCCTGGGATGGAAGGAAGCCTGGAAATGCTTCTGGGTCTGGGTTGCTCCATCGGATTCGCCAGAAGTTTTGTCATGCTCATGCAGTTGAATTTGACGTTTATACCTACCCAAGGGTTTGACTTGAAAGACAGGTTCGTTCACCGCTGGATAACATGCAATAGTGGAACCAAAACGAAATGATACAGTACACGTAGAGTGAAGACAGAAAACAGAAGAGCCAATGTTATAGCTCTTCGTCCACATAATTCGCCATCGGATCCTCACCCGTGCTTCTGCTCATCCGATACGCCTCCATTTCCTCTTCCGTCACCTCGTACCCCTTGTCACCCAGATTCCCGCCCTTCTTCCTCTTCCGATCACCATTCATTTCCTCATCCAGCTCATCCTCCCTCGCGTTCTTCCGCTTCCGCTCCTCCCTCAACGCCTTCTCTAGTTTCTCCCTGTCAATCCTCATCCCTTCCTCTCCCAGTCGCTTCTTACCAAATGCAACAGATTGGTCTACGCGGGCGTCCTCCTTCTCCTCCCTCGTTTTCTCCTCCATTGGCGGCGGCGGAGACGTAGGCGTAGGCGCAGGTTTGATTTTGAGGAGGTTAGCTGTGCTCGAAGCTGCAGCTGCTTCGATACCGGCGCTACCAGTGCAATATGATCCAATCATGGTCGAGTGACAGCATTTGAAGGCCCATTGACCTGTCGCTTTGGAGTACCACGAACCCCAAACGGAAGTGTGATTTCCGGGGAAGACTATCAAGAGCAGGGGCATTGTTGAGTACAGCAGATAAGGTTATTACAATGAAACAGAGACCCACCATCCTCATCATATTTGGACTTTGCTTTTACAGGCTCCATACCCTTGATTACCTGCCCCGTCTGCGAATACTCAACGTAATGCTCGGTCTGACCTTGCAAAAGCTCCTTGGGAACCTTCTCTAGATACTGCTCGCCACCATATCTCGAGAGAATAGTCGACTTCGTAGTGTCCTTGAGCTTCTCCTTCTTGTCGTTGAACTGTTTGTGAAGGATCTCTCCCTGGGTCGGGTTGGCGTTGATGTGAACATCATTCCCCCTTGCTGCAGATTGCCATGCGTAGAGTTGGAGCTTTTGTATGTCATTGGTGTCCCCAGAATGACGAAGGAAATTGTCTCCAGCGAAGAGCGCCTATTTCAAAGGGAGAATGCCGTTAAGATACAGAAAAGAGGGGCTAACAGCTTAAACTTTCACTTACATCTTCCGGCCGAACGCTTGTATCTGGGGCATCACGCATACTCCTAGTTTTTGGGTCGTAGTATGCGCTGTCCGGATCTAGATTGATGAGGTACTTTGCAGTATCCTCGCGAATACGAAGGTTCCGGACAGTGATACGGGTCTTGGTGTCGAGCTTCTGTCCAACGGCGTCTGCCGCATCAGCATACTTGTCCTCATCTTCACCTTCCTCGTCGCTAGACCCAAATTCGTCGTTCGCCCCTCCTCCTTCCCCTGTCTTGCCGACCTTTGCCACCTTCTTCACAACCGCCATATCTGTCGTGGTCTGATTATCGATCTGGTCCTCTCGCATCTTCTGTCTTGCGTTATCCACCGCGGCATACTCCTCATAAATCTTCTGATGCTCTGACGGATCATACCCATTCCATCGATCCCTCTTCGCGTCATAACCAATCTTGAGATCTTGGATGATCTCGTCCGCAGCAATCTGCTTATTCGTGTATTTGGCGCCTTTCTTTCGGGGCCGTTCGAGGCAGTCTTGCTTCTTATGTGTCATGGCGCCACAGTTCTCGCATGCGCCTTTGCGATATTTTGTTGCTGCTGGACCAGATTTCTTCCCCCTATCGTACCATGTGTCGATAGAAGCGTCATCTTTCTCATTTTTGGGACGACGTTGATGGCTGAGGGATGGCTGGCCATTGTCGAGGTACCAGGGTGCCTGTGAAATATATTCTACAGGTTGGTGATTATATGGTCAGACAGTGAAGGCTCTTAATGAGCTCAGAAGCGAGTATTTACGAGGAATATGTGGATTGATGGCGTGCCCATCTTCATCGAGAGCAGCAGGCGCTGTACCAGCTTTCCGGGCTGCGTCGAGGTCCTTTTGACGGCGGAACTCCTCCCTCGAGAGCTTTCCGACAGCTAAGAAAGTCATGTAAGTATTTTTATTTTTATTGAGAAAGTTGCCTACTCACCCGATGCTGATGCTGTGGCCATGAATTTCAGGTGCCAGGCGGTTAGCGGAAGGGAAATGAGGTGGTAGATAATTGTAAGCTGGACTGAACATCCAAGTCGCCGCCTATGTCTGCTTGCTGCTGGCCTGGACCTGACCGCCTGCACTATATTCTCTACTGATTCAATGTCTGTTCAGGTATGTATAGCACCATCAGGTATGACTTTCATCACTTCCATGTGGTAGAATTTTGTGATTAAGTATACATGACAGGCACCGTGTCTGCCTTCACCCAGCATTCGCCTGCCGGACGGAGCGACGCGTTGAATACCGCTCCATCACAATCATTCCTCCGACTTCCACATCCTAGAACAGGTTCGTTGCTATTAATCCAGCCTATTATAAAGCCGTTGGCTGACCTAGCATCGACAGGCATACCCTGCCTCTTCCTTCTCGCTGATCCATCCGCCCCATCCACCTCAAAGAAAAGCGCGTCTCCCGTGTTGGAAGTACAATCCATAGCACCTGACGCCGGCCGATCTTGGTTCTTCGGTAACAATACGATCGTTCAGGGTGATCCTCTTCCGCCTGATCGCGCTTTCCGTTTTACTTATTGTCCTGTTCATTTAGATGGGAAGCTATTGGTGCTCACGCCAATCGACCCAGCATTTCTCCTCATATCATTCTTCATGTCTATCGCTACTGCTGTACGACATTCCATCTTCAACTCCGACACACTGTCACATTTTTCTGACCATCACTGTGCACGAACAGCCAGGGACCGCGACACAGTTCCGGCCGCTGGAAGATATATTGGAGGACGCAACTACAAACATTAACGCGTCAATAGAGGAACAATCACAACAAGGCACGATAACCACAGTAACACCTCAACCACTGGTCCTAGACGAAGTCTTGCGTTTCGCTCGATCAGATTATGTCAAGCTGGCCGCTCAACGCATCTGCGAGTTCAAAGGTGTGTACTCGCAGAAGTTTCATGATATACACTCCGGCTTACCTGACGTATGCAGAGATTTCGGAGGACTTGATTGTGTTTCGTCTATGTCGTAACAAACTTCGAGACCACCTACGAACGAAGGTCGCAAGAATTTCCGATACGCCGATATATGATTCATTCCAGACATTAGCCCGAGGGCTCGCAAAGGATGGGTTGGGTGAGGAGGCCGAAGGATTGATGAAAGATCTTCGACAGAGTAAGCTTGGTCGAAGGAACGGTTCGTGACGACTGTTCATTCAACTGATTTTGTTTAGGTGCCCGAGTACGTGGTGCGTGCGACGTCCTGGCACAGTATCTTCCTCCAGACGTCGCGGGAGAGCTCGTCGCTTCATTCGAGTGAGTACAGCGTTGATGCTGGAAAATACCAGCTTCTTCGTCATATAGACTCGATACTTATCGAAGCGTTCTGTTTCCCTCACAACAGTTTCAATGCGCTTGAGGCGCACCACCAAGCCCTGCGTGATGAGGAATCTACGACAGTCTCAGCAAAGATAGCTAAAGAGAATACCGCACCAAAGGAAGCAATGGCAGACACCGGGAAGAAGGCCAAAGGAGGGAAGAACGCAACGCCGTCACAAGGCGTCAAGAAGCTTTCTAAGGTGAACGTCCAAGGGATGTCAAAGCTCAACACATTCTTCACGAAGAAGGATAAAGTGTAGCTCTCCCTGAGCGGTGATAAGTTTTCCAGTGGCTTGGATTCATCTCATGGATGCATGACGCATTTCATTCAACTTCTGGTTATCTGTATGTATTAGTAGCCGTTTTTCTACTTTGTGCGTTTTGAACAGTACGTTATTCCGTACTTCACGCCAAAGCCAAGTGGATCACATGCTCGAGAGACCAATGGACGTCTGGGAGAGGGCTGCGATTTCTGCGGGAAGTATGTCCTGTGTGCTATCTTCCCCCAACTCCTCCCTCTTCATTGTACCGCTCGTGTGGCATACCACCGCGGACATGGCAACTCAACCAGGCGGACTAATCTCCACTCCGCAGGCTTCAGCCTACGACTTGAATGATATTACGTAGGCATTGACGCTACATTCGTCGGACTTCGGCGTTTGGCCTGCGACCACGAATCTACATTTCCAACACATTCATGGTTCGTGAATCGGCTTGCCTTAACTCGAGGTCTCACGTTGACATGTAATACTAGAGGTATGGTATTGTCATCCACGGGGGGGCCGGAAATCACGGGCGAGAATCAGAAGAGCCAGTCAGAAAGGTGCTGCGCAAGTAAGCACTGGCCCTAACAATCGCAGAAGGAGATCGTAGAACTTTACCGATAGTAACTTTCAATCCAGAGCATGCAATGCGGGCAAGGCAGAAGTAAGCTCGGATGAAGTTTTACAAGGAAGTGCCACTAGGTTGGTCGATACTGTGATTCGCATGATGGAAGATGACGAGGGCCTAAATGCTGGTGAGCAATCACGATGGATTGAGAGGGTTGGGCCTCCAATGATGACGCCTTATGCGATCAGGCCTTGGATCAAATCTCACCTTTAAAGGGACGGTGGAATGTGATTCGGCTATCATGAACGGAAGTGGCGACTTCGGAGCTGTTGGGGCCTTATCAGGTGAGCTTTCAATCGCGGCGTGTACGCCTACCCGACTGAACAGCCTTTTCAGGTGTTCGTAACCCGATCTCGGTAGCACGGCGGATCCTCAAACGTTCAACAGAGCCTAGCGCAATCGGCAGAGTGTATCCCATGTGAGTTTGCATGAACGCCTGGATCTTGATGCGCCGAAGAAAACTTCTTAGTGACATGAGCAGGATGCTCGTATCTGCAGGCGCACATGCCTTCGCTGAAAAGGAGGGTCATGCTGTAGCCCCACCTGATGAGATGATATGCGAGCGAGCACAGAAGGAATGGGAGTACTGGCGAGCGCGGATGGCCGAGGCTGATAGCAATGTCCAAGTGACGCAGTCTGATGGTCTGGCAGATACAGTCGGCGCAGTGGTGTTATGTTGGGACGGCGAGGGAGACCAGCGACGCGTTGATGTCGCTGCTGGGGTATCTAGGTGAGCAGACACGTGGGTCCACAGGAGCCCTCAACTTCCAGGTTCTGGTTATTCACTGGAAGGTTTCTTTGGTTACCAAGGACAGTGGGGGCATCCTTCTGAAGCCGTCTGGTCGCATCGGAGAGGTCAGTTCATGCGTCCGATTAGGTGGCTGCATAGAGAGCATTGATCAAAGTTTCTCGTAATGTCATGGTAGGCTGCGATCTTTGGTGCTGGATGCTGGGCATCGCGGAGAGTTGCGGTAAGCGTATCTGGTGAGCTCTACACCACACGGTCATTTGACAGCGCCATCCGTGCCGGGCGTCCGGCTGAAGCCCTCGGCGTGTGGTCGTTCCCGATAGGGACAGGGGAACAAATCGTCCGAGCGGCCTTAGCAAGAACGCTCGGCGAAGCGGTTGAGAGGTGTTACGGCGCTGGTGCAGATGGACTTGACACGCACGAGGAGATTGAGCGAGCTATGACCGATTTCCGGGGTAAGCAGCCGATGTCGACTCTTGCGAGCAGCATGTCCAAATGATTTTACGGTCTTCTTAGAAGCTTGTATCGCGCGAGGTGATTCTGAAGCCAACGCGGGTGCTATTGTCCTGGTGCTCGAGGATGAAGATGAGGATAAGGAACAGGAATCTGGCAGGCGTTCGTAAGACCTGGCCGAGGCAGAGTTGACACATCTGCTCATCACCGATTATCCTCCAGCGCGTGTCTACTGTTCCTTTACCACTAAAAGCATGGCGATTGGATACACAAGCTCGTACATGTCGAAGCCAAAGGTAGCAAAGACAATGCACCAGTTCAGCGACGGAGCCTGACCTTGGATTCTGTTGTAGACCGCGATCCTGAGGCAGGACAACAGTAACCAAGATGGGACGATCTACATCTCAGGTCTTTCCCTCCGCGACGGTTGATTGTTTCAGTGCATTGTCAATACATGTTGTTGTCAAGTTCATCCTTGATTATCGCAACGTGATGAGGGTACATAGTAGGGTCAGCTGCGGTGTGGCGGGGGGGAGCTGCAGGGTCGTGGCCATTGTCAAAACAGTTGGATATTGCAAAGGAGCACGGGACCTTTGTTTACCAACGCGCCCCACAATTATTCAAATTCGGCCCATCCACAACCACCGCACACATCACTCCGTCCACCCTTCTTGCTCCTACTACTATAGATAATGTCTCTGTTATTCACGCCCTCACCACGTAAGACATCGTACATGCACCCGCGACAACCATCAGCCTCAACGCCTACGCGTCCTCACCACCACCGCAGAACATCCTCCTCGCAGATCGCAGCAGCCGGACTTGAAATGATCTCCTCTCCATCCTTCGTCAACCTCAGGTCTCCTCAGTCAAGGCGAACGTCTCAAGTGCCGTCACGGTCCTTATCAGAAGGAGAGGGTGAAGAAAGCTCGTCAGAAGATGCTGACCAAGATGAAGACGAAGATGCAGGCGAGGTAGAGGATGGCGATGAAACTCATCACCAAGCTGTTTTATTCAAGACACCAGCCACGCCAGCACCTTCACAAAGCCGCTCTACACTACCTTTGCCTACCTTGAGCAACGTCCGCCAACGTCAGCCTCACCGCCGGATCTCCAACTCTAACCCCAGCCTTTTGACACCCTCCAATGCGATACCCGCTCCTCACTTCGGAATGCCAAAGGCGACACCACAGACACCCAACCCTCCACGAGAGTGGAAGGACTTTGACGGCGCTGAGTCTATGACTCGACTTTCGCTTCGAGACCTCCGCGACCGAGACTTGACGTCTTCTAGGGAGAAGGAGAACAACGCAAGATACTTTGCCTCTGGCTCGCGACGACGCGCTCCATCCTCCGACTTTGGTTCACCTAGTACATCGCCCGTCCACAAATCTGCACGATTCTCCCCCCTACGATTGGCGGCCAGTGGAAGCTATCGGCCCAGTCTTGACTACAAGAAAGGGTCGCCTGAGCCGTTCCCTCCAGTCCCGACCCTCTCCCGCGTCACTTCTCCTTCGCCCCATCGCCAACTATCGATCTCTCCAACTGATCCTGACCTCTCAATCCCCGCTACCTCAGCAGCCTCGTTATCCCAAGCCCAGCCGAAAGCTCTCCGACTATCCCGAAAGTTCAGGCCAAAACCGCAGCGCGATTCGGGTGTCTCGGGTGTTGGTACTACGGATGAATCAGACTCGGGAATAGGCGACGGGTCCTTTGGCTCATCCTCTTCGCTGGCGGATTCGAACAACGGGGCCAATAACGTCACTCCTACTGTCGTTCTGAATGGTGATGACGATTATAACCTCGTTACGCCCTCTCTTCCTTCCAGCGAACCCTCTGGCTGGCCAGGTGTGTTTTGGGGCGAAGCACCTTCCACTGCTGGTAGTGGCACTCCCGCTGGAAGAGCGAGGCGGCAGACTGTTGATGCGGACGAGTTGCTATTACATATGGCTCGGACAGCTCAGACCGCTGGAACAGCGCATGGGAATGGCAAGCCTGTCATGCCGGATACCCCAATGAAGAGGCATCCACCGAAGCAGCGGCAGTGGCAGTCGACCGGGAAGGACTGGGGTCTTGGTTTACCTATGGGTTCTCATGCGACAAACACTGGAACCGTCAAAGGCGGTAAGTTTGGATTATTTTGCGACGCATTGTTCGTTTGGCTCACAAGACGTCTATTTTACTTATAGCCCCACGCAAGTCTATGCCAAATCGGATCCCGAACTTTGCTGTCACCAGCCCAGACTCTCCTGAATCTGGCTCTGATACCAGTCCGTCCAAGTCTGCTTTCTCTCGACCTGCTCTTACGAGCCGACCCAGACCCTTTGAGACTGTGTCTGGAAAGAAAATGGTCGTAGCCAACAATCACGTAACGGACGATGATGATGAGGACCCAAGACCGATCCCCGCACTACCCCTCTCTAAGCTTGACGATGCTCCATCTTCCATACCGCTCCTAAAGAGAACTGAGCTGCTTCGGAGGTCCAGCAGCGGAGCATTCTCCATCGCCAGCTCACAGTCGAGTGAAGGCAGTGCGATGGGTACTCCAACGAAAAAGAGTCGTGAGTCGCTCATACATTCGGGAGCGATGTGGTATATCAACCACGGATCTTTGCTAATCGGCTTTCGACCATCCATCAGACACGCCCGGACCCACAGGCTCTTTACTCTCGGCTACATCATCTTCCCAAACATTGATGCCGACTGCCTCTCGCGTTACACCGGCAGTACCCGCTTCCCCTTTACATTCCGATGGCTCCTCGTCTTCTACAACAACAACAGGAACAGCACGGAGGCCAGTACTTCGTCGCGGCTCCTCTGCCACTTCGTTTACCAGCCGCAAAAGTGGCTTCGCAACCCCCGCTCCACCACCCAGCGCCTTCGTCCTGCCCAAGGTCGTACCAGCAGCCCCCGGTCCAGTAAGAGCGTTCATGAACAGCAGGCCGTCCTTGCACGGCCAAAGCCACACACCCATGCGCCCTCCATTCAGAAGGGAGTCAAACCCTATTCATCCCAGCGATACCGGCATTTCTTGGGGTGGGGGGAACCATCGTATTCCGTCGCTATTTGCAGGTTCGGCGATGGGCAGTACAGCTGCTGTGCGTCGGGCGCGGTCAACCGTCGCCATGGAGCGAGCGGCGGCTGAAGTCAGAGGGGTTGAACTGGTTGAAGAAGATCCGGGCAGGTTCGAGAGGGAGTTTGTGCGGAGCGGAGATGCGCTCCTTGGCCGAGGCACTTTCGGGCAGGTTTTCAGGGTGAAGGCCAAGTACGGCGGCACACTCGAGAAGACGTATGCGGTGAAGAAGAGTAAAGCGTATGAGGGTGACCGACACAGGTTAGTATGTGTTTCGGTCGCCTTGGCTGATTCCAACTGACATTGCGATCCAAGGGCACGATTACTCGAGGAAGTCGAGGTCCTTCGCCACCTCACGCTTTGCAATGGCGCGTTAACCTCGACACCCTCAACACATCGCACGACCCAGGGGCATGACAACGTCCTCCATTACGTTGGCGCCTGGGAGCAGGACCGTACGCTATACATCCAGACCGAACTCTGCGAGCTTGGCAACCTCGCTGACTTCTTGCGCGAGTACGGAAGGGCGTACGACAAGCTGGACGAGCCTCGGCTGTGGAAGATCGCGGCCGAGATCGCCAACGGGTTGCATCACATCCACGCCTCTGGCGTGCTTCATCTGGATATGAAGCCCGCAAACATATTTGTGACTAATGAGGGCAGGTTGCGGATCGGCGATTTCGGCATGGCAACGAGGTGGCCCCGAGAAAACTCATCTGTGGCTACCCTTGGAAGTGGATTTGAGAGGGAAGGCGATCGAGAGTACCTTGCCGCCGAGATCCTTGTTGGCAAATATGGTCCTGAGGCGGATATCTTTAGCTTTGGAATGATTATGCTTGAAGCTGCTGGTAATATTGTCGTCCCCTCCAAGTAAGTCTAGCGTTGGTTCTGATTGCGTATTCTTCTGACTGAGCCTCTGATTTCTTTCTCCTTGCAGTGGTGATGCCTGGCACCGCCTCCGCCACGACGACTTTGAGGAAGTGCCTTTGGACGTCTTCTCTAACACAATTGTTTCGTTCATCACGCGTATGCTCATGGCTGCGGACCCGAGCAAACGACTTACGATCGCACGGATTCAGACCTTTGAGCCCATCGCACGCACAAGAGCGGTGATGAAGCGTAATCGGCTCGAGGTCAAGGAGGACAGTGGAAAAATGTTCAGAGCAAGCGCCTTTGCTACTGAGCCCGCGTCGTTCCTCCAGGAGGTCCTATCCAAAGAACAAGACGACGACCTTATGGATTTGACCAACTGAGGGCTGCTCGTCAGCACCTCCTATTATGAGATTTGGGCTGTTTCTTTCATATGCTGTGTTACGGTTTCTTGTTTCTATGTCCCTACGTTCTAACTCACATCACCAATTCTTCGCTAAGCTAACAATCGTCTCCTCTTACTCACCTCTTCATTTGATGTTGTTCCCCTTCACCTTACGCGTCGCTTCCATGTCGTTTCCTTCACTGTGTGGAATATTCCCCACTCGTTCTACCTTGGCTCCTCACCAAAGTTCTCGTCACTGTCTGCCTATTTCATCGCATGGCTCCTTCGAAATGTACAAAGTTCTTGTCTCATCGTGCGTGCGTTTGAGGTACTTTGGATTCAAAATTGCGCCAGCGCACAGTGATGTAGCGCTTATATGGAAATTGTGACTTGAGATCTGCATCACATCGTCCGTCCTGCCTAAAATCTCTCTCCTGACTTGGAGTGGGCCTACAACCCTGTGGGTACCGGACATTATCGCCCAGAGAGTTTTGGTCCAATCTGATTTACACCAGCAGCTCCCCGTTATCTTAGGCACTAGTCAGTGACCACAGGCCACATCTAATTTATGAGTTTACTATTGAAAGACTCAAGATAAGAAAAGCCAGTCGAGCTTCGTCCAGAGTATGGCTCGAAACATGGATATGGGGGGCAGTTCTGCAGACGCCATCCAATCCTAATCCCTCTCCATGAGTTTGGAAAGACCAAAGATGGACGGTAAGCGGATCAAATATCTGGTCCCGTCCTTACATATAGCTGCTAGCTGAGGATCAGTCAGTCGCCAACCACAACAATGGCTTTACCATGGGTTCCAAGGAACAAGCTGCTCTCAGTTGGGGTTTCGGAATTCCAGACGACAAACTACACGACCTCTTACTCTGCTTGAAGAAACATGCGGATGGTTTAGTCAAAGATTATTCGAGCCGTGAATCGAGTAATGGAGACCCCATTGAAGAAGTCGAGCAGAAACGAAATGTCTCGAAAGCTGCTCAGCCCAAAGGGACCCACGCAACGACAGCAAAGACCAAAGGCAACGACAAGGCACGACATCCCAGGCCATGAAGGCAAACCAAAGCCTTCTGGATGGCGAAAGTGGTACGGACGCAGTTGCTCCAAAGCCCTCGAAGGTGGCGAAGGCAGCCAACCTACTGAAGAAGCAAGAGGTCTTGCTGAACGCAGATCAGGGAGAAGTACTACTTGAATACCTCGACACATGCCTGACCAACGAAGCTTTCTGGTTGATGGTTCGCGGCATCAACCACGCAGATCGAGGAAGAAGGAAGGACAGGCCCGTCCGGATTTATCCTTTCCCAATACGGTTATGTGAACGAGCTTGACGGTGATGGTAATTGGGGACAAGCAGTCGAGCTTTGGGGCACCGATGACCGTAGGTCCCGTCGCCAACTAAACCCAAGCCCTTGTCACCGGGAGTTACTAATGCCACTCATGCCATGCAACTCAAAATACGCGTCCGGCTTCGGGGATCCAGTGGTCTTCAGATACCCTGAGGTTTTCGTGAGGGCGTAGAGACGATTTACAAGGAACTCCACTTTGCTGAGGCAGGCATCGATTTGTCTATCAAGGAAGAGGGGATGTTGAATATCGAAGTTGATCAATGAGAATTATAAAAGTTGGTACACGATCATCAACCTGTTGAGGACGCTCGTAGTTGAAAGCAGGTCCATACTAAAGCCAAAAACGCTCTATGCTGATGTGTGTAAATTCGAACCTAGAAAGATCATCTCTCTCTGAGCAGGATTGATGCATGCAAAACTCTGACTAAGATTAGCTAGCTGGTAATCTACGCCCACTTCAGACTTGGCCAAGGGTTATAATTGACTCACGCCGCTGGAGACGTTCAACCCGAGTTTGATTAAAGGTGAGTCTCTCATTCCTCGGTTCCATCCTCTTCCTCATCCTCGTCTTCTCCATCTTCTGAGTTGTCCGAGCTCAAGTTCACCGGCGGCGTGTTGCGTTCCTCGAGAAGCTCCCAATCACCCGAAGTTAGCGAATCGTCATCCGACTCTACCTCCCCCGCCGGATAAGCTTGCTCCTTCACCCATACAGGAACGTATTCTCCTGTCGGATATATTGCCTCGAGCACGAAGTCATCCAGCGAGCTTTGCAAGCCACGGATACTCTCCTCGAGAATATCCCAAGGGCCTACCCCATGCACTACGACGGTCCGAATGTCCCTACTGCAAGCAGCCACTAGGCGCGAGTCTACGATGTCCTTGACACATTCTAGTGGCAGGTCGTCATTGTTATCGAATACGAGGTGTTCGAGCTTGGGGCAAAGGTATGAAATGGTCTGGACCGGACCGGGTTCCTTGCCGTGACATCGGTCATAGGTATGCCTCACCCCGAACTCCAGCGCTAGTCGGATGGTATCGTCAACACCGCAAGCTGCGAGACGAAGATTCGTAAGCGACGAGGCGTGCTGAAGTATGTCCATCCAGATAGACCCGTGGGCTAGAAGATTGGTGACATCTAGCTTTTCGAGCTGAGGGCAACACTCCACCACTTTTATGAGCCACTGTGCCCGCGGTGAAAGGTCATCACCAGCCTCGATCCTGACCCCTACGTGCAGGAAGTCCACGCTCAGGGACTGGATGTTAGGGGCGTAGATTCGCGTCCAGAGCGCTCTAATGCTTTCTGTGTGTGCTCGCACCAATCGTACTTCCCGCAGCGCTCTCATTGTCCCGTACTCCCCACATGCCCCACGCAAATCCTTGGGGGCTATCGCGAATCGGAAGTCTTCGAGTACGAGAGCCTCGAGAAGCGGCACCTTCGCGAGCCACTCACACAGCTGGTCGAACGTAACGGATGGGCGTCTGTGTGAAGGGGAGAGGTACTTCTCTCGGTACTCGAGCGTCTTCACTTGAGACCAAAAGCCATCGCCCAGCTGCCACACTGGGACACCTCGCAAGCAAAGATTTCGCGGTTGACAGCAAACGAGAGTCTTGTTTACTTGCTCATCGGTGATGGGATCCTCGTTCGGGTCGTGAAGTCCGACGTCCAAGAACTGTGGCTTGGTGGAAGGGTTGGTGATCAGCGGCAAAGCTGCTTCGAGCCAGGCCATGTATATGAACACCATCTCCAATCTGTGGATTCGATCACAGTGGGGGTTCACCAATTCGACGAAGTGCTTTATGCGAGCGGCGACTACCTCGATTCGGGAAGTGAGGGGCGGATAAGAGGCGCGTACGTCCAAGAGGGCGCTTTGAGACCTCTCAAGATGTAGTGTGACTCGTTTTGGTCCATACATGATGTCAATGATGGACCACAGAAGAGGAGTTGCCATGACGACTGCTCGAATTCCTCTGGTGACCTGAGCCATGTTCCAGGGAAAGTTGACGTTATCCCCCCTCCCATGCAAAAGGACTAGAACGAAGAGATCGACAGGAAGCTTCTGGATGTCGAAAGCAGGTGGAGAGAGGTCGTAGAATTGAAGCTCTGATGTCATAGCAAATTTTGTTGTTTGATTGTGCCCTCTGGCAGATTCAGATTGATTCTTAGTTACAGGAGGAAGGTTGATGTAAAGTAGACTTACCGTTCACAAGCAGGCTCACTTGCTGTTAGGTAGGGGGAGATGGCGGGGTAAAGCACCTCTACCGCCTCGTATTCTTGATTCACGGTCGTTGGGGCAAGAGGTCCCGCTGGATTAAGTCCTGCTTCCATGATTTCGGGCGCCTGAGCGGAGTGGTGAGAAGGAGTCATACCAAAAATTTCCGCAACGTACAAGCAAATGACTTTTTGAGCGCAGGCTAATGATGATGCTCCGGTGGATGATCTTGTTTGAAGTAGTAGCTTGACGTATTGGACGAGACCGGCTACTCTGATCGCACCGGCGATGCGAAAGTAAGGAGCTGGAAGACCGCGGAAAAGAAGATTTTCGCAGAACCAGATATCTCAACAAGCCTGCTGGTCCTGGCTCTTTATCTGGGACCTTTCGTGGCACATTTAGTCTTGTTTACCCACGCTTTCAAATTTGCGGCCCAATCCATAAACGTGTTACGTCATGCCACTGGCATAATCAGGGATCGCGACTCTCTTTTGACTCATAAAAATGGAAGCACTCGAAGTCTCTTTGATAGTATCTTGGAGTGATCCCGCCTAATCCTGTCTCCTGTCACCGCTATGATAGATGAACAATGCCCAATTCGCCATCATGAACGTTAGAAGTGAGATGACCCTGGGTCATTGGAGCGAACGTATAGCGTCAGGTACACATGCTGGATCTTTTAGGTACTTCGCGACAACGTACAGGGGCTGCAACACCTGAACACCATGGCTCTGAATAAAGTGGTGATTTAATCAGATTAGTTGAGAGAGCACCCACCCCAATGTGAGCGTAATGACTTACTGTCGCGAGCAGACCAGTCATGAAGGGGAAGAGGGCAGATCCCATCTTTAGAAAGAAGACATGTCAGCCTGAGCATGCTCCAACCACATTCCATGGTCATAGCGGGTTAGAACCTTGAGACCGACCTGGCCAATAGAAGCAACAAAACCGATGGAGCCGGCCAATATCCTAAAACGAAGTCGTCATGAGCACAAGCATTCTGTTGATTCTTACAAGCCTTTACCATCGCGGCAGGACTTCTGCAGAGACATTCATTGCAATGGGATACAATGGTCCCACCATGCAACCTACGAATGAGACGGCTACCGCATCTGCGATGAGATTTGGTGCTTGCCAGACCACTATTTCAAGGCTGCGAGTGATTTTGAGCAGAGGAATCAATTTTTGAGAGACCCTCCGACTTACATAACAGCTGAACAGCCGTAAACGTATAGAGCCCTGCGGTTTCCGATCTGGGTTATCAGATTATAAGCTCACCAATGATGATGAATCTCAGTGAGAGAGGCAGCTTACCCAATCAGTGAAGGGCCAGAGGACGAATCGTCCCACCGTCAAGCCTGAGACACAAGTCAGAGTGAGCATTAGGGTTTCTTCGAGCTTGATGTGCAGCTGACCTCCGAAAAAACCACTAGACACATAACCAGCCGTTGGTCCACCGCCTCTTATCTCTTGAAGGAAAGTGACGACCCAGCCCCCGATTGTAACCTCTGCTCCGACGTATATCAGACTCCAGGCCGCGAGGAGGAGAACCGACTTCTGCTTTAAAATCTCCTTGTATTTATTAGTTTGCACGAGCGGTGCTGAATCCGTGAGTTCGGCGGTAGCATGAGGTATGAGTTCTAGCAGACAACACATGGAGCGTCAGTTGGACAGGCTTGGTTTGATAACGGGAAGTTGTGCGTGCTTTCGATGGATTTGAGCTTGAACACGAGGAACGACGAGATACAGGTGACAGCCGCCACACTCATCGAAATAAAGTAGAAATAAGACCAGTGCCGCATTGTGGCGAACTGGGTCGATACCAAGGGTGCCGTCATAGCTCCAATGCCTATCCTTGGATTGTTAACACCGCTTTGGGAAGGCGCATTTGCGGTGGAGCGTACCATAAAAGCCATGCAACATGCCCATACCGGACGTGGCGTTCCCTGGCATGAGTGCGACGAAGATGTTACCTTGTGCGTTCTATGAATTCATTGATGAGTATACATAATGTTCCTATCAATGGAGCTCTATCTTACGTGGAGCTATGTAACGTTACAAAGATGTTAGACAAGGCCATGAAGAATGGCAAGGAATTCCTTTGATCGACTTACAGCCATCGTTAACCCACAAATCCCGTATCCTAGACACATAACGGGGAAATTGATACCTGCACCAATCAGCGCATATGCCATCACTTGGAGGACTGCACCTAATACCGTTAGGTGTTAGACCTCGCCATCTACCATCGGCCGGGAATCATTCTTGTCACGTACAGTAGGTAATTATCTATGTATAATGCTATGTCAGTATGCTACGATGACCGGGGCTATCGATGAGCTAACCTTTCCGAGACCGTAGCGGTCGGTGAGGTAGATATTGAGACCCGCCCCCACAAGAAAACCAAAGGCGGCCGCGACGAAAAGCATGGATACCACCGTAAAAGTGAGCCCGTACTCGTTTCGGATTACTGACAACAACGGTCCTGCAGTCCCATCGTTCCACCCTTCGACAAAGAAAGCCCAGTAAAGAATAGCGCGATAGATAATTAGCTGCTCTGCTGAGACAGTGGGCGGCGCGCTGACGGTCACTGGGGATGGAATCCGACTCAATGCCACTGGAGTACTTAGAGATGAAAGATCAATCCCGGGGGTGGGAGGATAAGAAGGGAGGTAAGCCAACTCCATTGTTGAGATAGGTTGGGTGCTGCCCTGGTGCTCATAAGTGTCATTGAAGGAGCCGTCTTTTAAGGTATGCTGAGCAAAATAGTCAGGGGTAATAGGCAAAGCAAGCGCAGAGTCCATGGTAGTACCAACGGATTGATGGAGGTTGAAGCTCACACATCACAAGCTCACTGGAAGTTTTTATAGGGAGCGTGGGGTACATAGATGCTTATCGCAAAGTCCAATTAGTCAGATTCAAATAGAGTCGAGACCTTGTTTTTGCGGGTCTTTGGGTCCAGGTTTTAGTTTTAGGTCTTCAAGCTTCCTGGGATCGGCAAAAGTTTCGACATCGGATAAACCAGTGCGCAGGGGTCGCCCTGAAACTCTACTTTGGTCATATTTGTTGTCGCACCCAAATGAACGACTTTCTCCAGCGACTGGCATTGTGGCCTAAGCCCGCAGGACGCTTGAGCCGCGACATCTACATCGGAATATTAATCGGAGCATCCGTGACTTTGTCGTCTACTTCGATTGCCTTATACTACCGTACTCGCCAGAAAGGACCAGACTATCTTGAACGCGATTCCGCCCCAATCGACATTGTCAGAAATGAGATCGTGCAAGGGGTCACCGGACTAGTAGGTGAATCTAATCGAATTAGAAGTATACTACCTTTCAGTCCCACTGATCAATCGTGCGATTTGGATGGATAGGCAACACACCCCTAATGCGTGTTAACTCCTTAAGCGACGCCCTTGGTGTTGAGATTCTGGTAAGGTAGTGTGCCGAAAGCTGATAGGAGCCAGAAATGACAGTATGTAACGTCTTTATTAGGGGAAGGCGGAGGTGAGCACATGCGCAAGTCACTATTTTCAAAGCCCAGTGAATGACGTATCACAGTGGCTAAACCCAGGCGGAAGTCTGAAGGACCGTGTAGCACTTCAAAGTATGCACGCCATCTCCCTAACAAATTACTTAATCATTGACGATCCTACACTCAGTCATCGAGGACGCAGAGCAGCAAGGTCTCTTGCACCCACACTCTGGCTCAACTATCTTCGAAGGGACGGTGGGGTCCACTGGGATCTCGATAGCGACAATAGGAAGAGCAAGGTGTGGGGTTAGAGCTTTCTCTCATTTTCGGAAAGGGGGCACTGATCTTCTGGTAGAGGTTATGAGACGAGTACGTCATTGCGAAGTTCACGAGAAGCCGAGCGCCACCAATACTCACGAAATATTAGCAATCATAATGCCCGACGATGTTGCAAAGGAGAAGTCTAAAGCCCTTGAGGCTCTTGGCGCCAATGTGGAGGAGGTTCGACCGTCCAGTATCGTGGACAAGAAGCAGTTCGTCGTACGTGAACCGATTTGATCGTGTGTCGGGGGCACCCAGCGCTCACAGCACGGATAATCATCGTCTCTCTTTCGCGCAGAATGTCGCCAAGCAACGTGCGTTAGACTTTGGGTCAACCGAATTCTCCAACGAAGTCGACGTATCAATCAGCACTACCGCGACCCCTTCCGAAGTTTTACACAAATCGACCCAAACTTCTGCGTCCGAGAAGAAGGCCCGAGGCTTCTTTGCAGATCAGTTCGAAGTATGTATAACTGAAGGGCCTAGCCAACTCGTGCTGAAAGCCGTTACCGGAATCTTTTAATATTTATCCTTTAGAGTAGAAGCAACTTTAATGCGCATTATAAAGGAACAGGTCCAGAGATCTGGCGTCAGACCGGTGGAGATCTCGATGCTTTCGTAAGCGGCGCTGGTGAGTATGTCCCCGTAGCAGGTAAAGCGAAGGCAGCCACTAAGGCTGAATCGTTATCCTGTCGTGCCTTAGGTACTGGAGGTACCATCGCAGGCACGGGCACATATCTGAAGACCATGAACAGAAAGATCCAGCTCGTTCTAGCTGATCCCCAAGGCTCTGGCCTATTCAATAAGGTTCGAAAATCAATGCGACTGGTGGGCAAAGGGTGACTACGAAACTCATCAAATCGATCGTGACGACCTGTAGATTAAACACGGCGTGATGTTCAACGCCAAAGAGAGCGAAGGGACAAGAAGACGACACCAGGTGGGGGGTCAACTGCTCGCAATTGATGAGGCCACCTTTCATTGACGCATCAAACCAGGTCGATACAGTTGTGGAAGGTATCGGGATAAACCGTCTGACTCAAAATTTTGAGCTCGGCATGCCTCTCATCGATGATGCGTATCAGTGCGAGTTTTCTTGCCTCGCACGAACGTTACGGCGGAGTTCTGACTGTTGTCGAACTTGGCTTGTGATAGAGTGACAGACGCCGAAGCTGTCAGCATGTCTCGCTACCTAGTCAAACACGATGGTCTCTTTCTTGGGTCGAGCAGCGCGTGCAATCTTGTGACCTCCGTCCGATTAGCCAAGAAGCTTGGGCAGGGGAAGACGATCGTCACGATCTTGTGCGACTCTGGGAGCCGACATTACTCCAAGGTGCGTAGATCTTATCCTCAGATTGTGGCATCCCATTTGACTGATATGATATGCTTGCACAGTTTTGGAACGATGAATATCTTGCCAGCGTTGGCATTCCGGTAGATATCTCAATAATAGAAAAGCTACTGGTACAGACGGGCGGATGAATAGTGGATGCAAGGAGCATTGCACCCGACAGCGCGATTGATAAGCTGGGAAGGCAGGGCCTTGAGGTCACGACGGGCCTGGCGTGGACATGATCACGTCTTGTGATTGAGATGCAGTCACGCTACCAATATACCGAATATTTTGTTAGTCAACGTGCGCCTTAGGTTAGGTAGAGATACGTTCAGACTCACGTCATTGGAGTGCTAGCCCCGACAACCGTGGTGCCATTAACAGCAGCGCCTACCTGGCTCGGGGGTGCCGAGCCTGAAGCGCCGGTAACACCACTGCCGCTACTACTGGCCAATGCCGCTACCTGGGCTTGTGCAGCTTGAGCAGCAGCAGCAGCGGCAGCGGCGGCGGCGGCGGCGGCAGCAGCCAAAGTATACGGTTTGAACACGCCTGACTTCTCCAAAAACTCCCATATCCTCGCCGTCTTGTGCGTCTCGATCTTGAACATGTCCTTTGCGTCTCTCTTCCGCAGCTTCCCGCCTTTCTTCGCGTACTCGCGTATGATGGCCTCCTTGATGGCGAGATAGGGTTTCGGTAGGATGCGGAGTTGGGAGCAGAGCGCTTGCTCTTGTGGGGAGAGTACGTGGAGGGAGGATGCTGTAGCGAGTGAGAGTGCCCCTATGTGGTGATTATAAGAAGATTTTGTATTAGATCCAAAGAGAGATGTCGCAGCCTCAGTTCAAACTTACCGCCTCTTCTTCCTGAGCGGGACGACCCGGAATCACCTTCGGGCTCGATGGAATGACGGTAGTCTCGGCCGCGAGCGCTCAGCTAAAATTCCACCTTGATCAGGAGAGGAGCCTCATGAGAGGTAAGTAGCAGAGGGCACCCACTCTTGCGGCCTTCTCCTTCTCATATCGCTCAGCTTCTGCCAAGGTCGTAATGCCCATTCGACGAAACTCTTGCAGTTCTTGGATTCGCTTCCGAAGCTGCTGTTCATCTACCAAAATCCTGTGTCAACTATATCGTAAGAACGCCAAAGAGGATACGTACATAACAGGCCATCAATAAAGGTTTCGAAGTCGGCTGCGGTCTGAAGCCTTGCGAACGGCTTATGCTTGTTGATAAAGTCCTTTTCTTCCTTTGTTCGTTTTCGCTCGACGGTTTGAAGCTAGGGATTGCGTGATCGATCATGTTCCCATATCGTTGTGCTGTAACTTGGGGCAAACCTTCTTGAATTCCAGTAATCCTCTGTCAAACACGACCGCCTTTGTCTCTAAACGTTTGGCCACCCTTTCGTTGTATACTGAGAGGAGAGAAAGTTTGAACGCCACGGAGTTGCGCGTGTCCAATGGAGGCGGTCCTTGTGGCCCGTCATCGTCCTTGTTCGCATCATCTTCCTCTGCCTCCTCCCTGCCGCCACCAGAAGACTCTCCACCACCAGGACCTTTTGAAGCTGAGCCATCGACCTTCCGGAGGCCACCTGCTTCATCTTGGTCCTTCGAGTCGTTGGTTTCTACGATTGCAGCCGGAGGATCTCCTTCGGGTTGCTCTCGACCTCCGTAGTCCATGACGAGACCAAACTCCAAATCCTTGACAGTATCTTCAGCTTCGTTCTCCACCTCTGTCTCGAACTCTAGCCTCCCAGGCATAAACCCGGCGATCTCATGATTCGTTGGTGCGGAGACAAGAGGTTTTGGGGCTACTACCGGGACCTCTGATATTGAACGGAGGGATACAGTGAGCACTAATCTCTAATATAGTGAAGGGGCGGCAAGATTACGACGAACCCACTGCCGTCTTCTGGATGTCCTCTATCCGACGCTTCTTTTTTGCTTGAAAGGTTTCGATGTCAAAGTCAAAGGCCGCATTCATATTCTGGGCTCATAGTATCCGATTTGAGCCCATCAAAGGAGAAAAATCAGAAAGCGTACCGCTCACCGGCATTGGCCAATCTTCAGAGTCGACGTAAACTTCGTTGTAATGGGATTCAGCTTCCTCGCGAGTTCGCGTCCCAATATGCTCTGCGGCGTCAGCCCAGCTACCCATTCCGCTAGCTAGTAAACCGTCAATAAGAAGGAGCTCCCTAGGTTGGCAGTCCAAAATCAATCGTCCACAAATGTATGCATCGTATGTTGAAGACGCACTCATCTGCTCCCCAATCTTCGGAAAATATGGGATACGAGTGACGCTCCTAGAGAGCGGCGTCAACTCGCAAGTTTCTTCCAGAACTGAGCTACTTACGATAACGCGATAGGGATGGGTGGCCTTGTGCTTGCCAACTTCCTTCCCCTTACAGAAGCACACTGGACACAGGTCTATGTTAGTTATTCGGCACTCCTCAGCTGCACAGCGAATATGAACAGAGTGTGTAATGTTGGCGTTGCAGGAGTCGCACTCGACGAGTAGCCCGGGTTCGAGATCCACCGCTGAACAGATATGTGTAAGCGGAGAAACGAACAACGCGAACATAATACAAAGCGTGCAAAGTACCCTGTACAGTGTCCGGGGTAGCGACGGGCTTTCTATTTGTGACTGTCATTGCGATCAGGAATGAAAGTGAAGGGTGGAGTCTAGAAGACACCGCAAGAAGGAGCTGACCGTGGGTCCTTTCGACTCAGCTATTTCCAAACTTTGGATCATGGTCTAACCAAGTATTGGGCCGTGAGTTATGGGGATATAAAGGGACGCATGAAGTCGTTAGCCTGTATAGCTAGGGGCGAGCATGCGTCTATGGTCTATCCTAACGGGCCAAAGGGGGGGTCAGTGGGTCCTCAAGAACCCCACATTGTTCCGGACTTAACAACTCTGGTTCACTCGGCTGACGAGTTCCCCACCATTCTCACAGAAAAAAATAAGAAGTATTGGGCTGTCGCTTTCACCATTTAGGTATGACAGCAGACACAGGGTGCACTCAATGGGACTATTCACACTTTTAAATGGATTTATCCGCCATATCATGATGGATGACCCAAGCTCCAACCCTTCAGTATGAAAGATCCTTATTCGCACTCCGAATGGTAATTCTCAGAATAGTATCTAGTGCCTTGCAGTTCATTTAACTTGCAGGTACTTTTCAAACTTGTCCATCAATCTCTGCCAACGCCCCTCATTCCACGTTTTCACGATGTCCCATACACATTTGACCTCTGGCCCATCCCTGTCCACCGGAGTGAAGCGTGCGTATAGGAACGCTGCAACCACGACCATATCCACATATGTTATGTGCTTCCCAAAGGCATACTCGCCACTCCCTTCCTTGTTCTTATCGTACGTAACGGCGAGCTCGTCAAGGTCCTTTCGGAACGTGTCCCAAGCCTCTTTCCGTTCCAGAGACCCCGCTGGAAAGAACTCGGGGAGTGGCTTCCCGAATATTTTCTCGCGCGTCTCGCAGAAGTACTCGACGCCTCTGGTGTCTCCCAAGAGGGCAGGCACGCCTCCTATACAGAGCGGGGCTATGTCACGAGCGATTCCACTTTCAAATTCCTTGATGAACGCTAGTTGGGCTTCCTCGGTACCATCTGGGAAGAGCTTCGGACCGTGCTGCTCCTCTGAGGCGTATTTTTCGTCGAGGTACTGAGCGATGACCCTCGATTCTGTGAGAGGCTTCGCCGGCGTCACTGTGTAGTCCACGATAGACGGGCAAGTGTAGTGATCTTTTCCGTTGTAAGGCTTCTTCATCGAAGGCGGGATACCAAGCTTCTTAAAAGTCGGCTCGATATCTGGGTAGCTGACCCATTCTGTTCGGTATGGAGCCCCTTTGTAATTGAGTACCAACCTAGAGAGAGAACCAAAGTTAAATAGGTTGTCCTCGTTATTGAATCACCCCCTAGCCGTACAAAACTCGTACACACCTAGCCTTCCACATATTGATTGACCAAGATCGAGGTTCAAGTTTGCTCGGAACATCGTAAAGGACGATGATGTCAGGCCCACTGGATGCTTTCGTTGCTAAATGTGACCATGTCGAAACCGTCAGCCCTCATCTGTCACATCCAGAGCGATGTGAGCGTACGGTTATTGCTCATGACGATGATGGTTGATAGCCTGTCGTAGTGGAGGCTTACGCAAGCAAGACGCTGGCTTCGAGTCATTGGGACAGTGCACGGCATAATCATAGCACTCTCTTCATTTCTAGTTACGTAGCCATCTTTGGAGTTACCCGGCTCCTTATTTAACCCGCACAAACTTATCCACCGACCTCTGCCACCGACCCCCATTCAACATCTTCACCGTGTCCCAAACACATTTCAACTCTGGCCCATCCATGTCCACCGGAGTCAAACGGGTCTACAGGAAGGCCATTGGGTCCTTTTCATCTGCTTTGCAGAAGTCTAGTATAAACGTACCGCTGTCGCTGCCTATTGTGGTGATGGCTGTCTTGGTTCGTCTCAAATTTAAGGCGTAAGTGGAGGTTTACGTGATGGGATCACTTGGACCACGGGTACATACATAATCCTAACATCCAGTCGCCGGATTTGGCTTGGGGAAAGGCTTAGAGCTGGTGCTTTCACATGGTGGCTTATCATGTGGTCTTTCGCTCAGAAAGCTG